>PVKP010040147.1:0-19667 GCA_004027715.1 Plecturocebus donacophilus
CCTCCAAAGTGCTTGGATTATAGGCGTGAGCCACCGCGCCTGGCCCACAATGAGGTTTTGCCCCCACCATTACATCAAAACTGCTGTGTCGGCAGGGGGGCGGTGGCTCATGCCTGTAATCCCAGCATTTTGGGAGGCTGAGGTGGGTGGATCACTTGAGGTGAGTAGTTCAAGGCCAGCCTGGCTAACATGGCGAAACCCCATCTCTTCCCAGCCTCCAGGACTATGAGAAGTAAATACTTGTTGCTTAAGCCACCCGGTCTTTGGCATTTTGTTATAGCAGCCTGAATAGACTAAAGCAATCAGATTGAGCCTGAGCTCTGGATTTAAATCTAGGCTAGTAAATCTAGGCAAGATCTGAGGAGGGGAAAGGGAGCAAGAAAGAAACGATAATGAGACTGTGGAATCTAAGATGGGTAAGATAAATTAAAGGACAATGAAAAGGTGATAGGGTCAATGGGTTGGATGTCATGAAGAGGTTGACAAATTATTGGATTCAGAGCATTAGAGAGAATGAGCCAGAAAAATGAAAGGTGACGGTCAAATAATAGGATATTTTTGTTTTTATTTTTCTGAGACAGGGTCTTACTCTATTGCCCAGGCTGGAGTGCAGTGGTGCAATCATGAGCTCAAGCAATCCTCCCGCATCAACCTCCCAAGTAGCTGGAACCACAGGCATGTAACACCATGCCGGACTGATTTTTGTGGCGACAGGGTTTTGCCATGTTGCCCAACCTAGTCTCAAACTCCTGAGCTCAATCAGTCCTCTCACACTGGCCTCCCAAAGTGCTGGAATTGTAGTCATCAGCTACTGCATCCATTAGCTTAGGATGTTTTAAAAGAATCAAAATACTAGCTTGAACTTTAAGATAAATGCAAATGTTTTCAAAATTTAAAATGTAGAGGTTTCATAGAATTAATATGGGAATTCTGTAAGACTACTAGATACAAGATCAACATACAAAACAAATGTATTTCTTTATGCTAGCAACAATTAGAAAATGAAATTTACAAAACAATATCATTTACAATAGTATCAAAAATATCAAATACTTAGGAATAAATCTATTGGAAGATGTTCAAGTAGGCCGAGTATGGTGGCTCATGCCTGTAATTCCAGCACTTTGGGAGGCCAAGGTGGGCTGATCACGAGATCAGGAGTTTGAGATCAGTTTGGCCAACATAGTGAAATCCTGTCTCTACTAAAAATACAAAAATTAGCCGGGTGTGGTGGCACACACCTGTAGTCCCAGCTACTCAGAAGGCTGAGGCAGGGAAATTGCTTGAATCCAGGAGGCAGAGGCTGCAGTGAGCCAAGAGCATGCCATTGCACTCCAGCCTGGGTGACATAGTGACCCAGTGGCCAGGAGTGGTAGCTCACACCTGTAATCCTAGCACTTTGGGAGTCTGAGGTAGAAGAATCGCTTGAGCCCAGGAGTTGGAGATCAGCCTGGGCAACATAGCAAGACACCACCTCTACAAAAAGTTTAAAAAGAATTATAATAAATGTTTAAAGAAAACAAAAACTTCTACCTGAAGCATTCTCTCTCTCTCTCTCTCTCTCTCTCTCTCTCTCTCTCTTTTAACAGACAGTGTCTCACTGTTTTGCCTAGGCTTGTCTCAAACTCCTGGGCTCAAGTGATCTTCCTGCCTCAGCCTTCTGAGTAGCTGGGACTAAAGGCATGCACTATCATGCCCATTTCTATAAAACATTCTTGTGATAAACATGACCTAAATAAATGGACAGATGTTTCAACAGGGTAACAAAACAATTTGTTATATATTCATACAATGAAATATTACCAGAAATAATAAAAATAAAAGAACTAGGTATATACAGAACAAATGAATGAATCTCATGCGGGTGAATCATGAGGTCAAGAGATCAAGACCATCCTTGCCAACATAGTGAAACCTCGTTTCTACTAAAAATACAAAAAATTAGCTACTCGGGAGGCTGACCACAGGCATGCAACGCCATCTCAACAGAAGACTCCATCTCAAAAGAAGAAAAAGAAAAAGAAAATGGCTACAAAAAATGTTTTTACACTGTCATTATGAATTAGAAGACTCAGTACTGTTAAGATACCAGTTTTTTTTCCAAATTAGTCCATAGATTCAGTGCAATTCAATAAAACTCCCAGCACATTCTGTGCGTGTGTGCGTGTGCACGTGCACACATATATGGACAAGCTGATTCCAAAATACATATGGGCAATCAAAAAACCTAGAAGTTCAGCCAAGTGTGGTGGCTCATACCCATAATCTCAGCACTTTGCGAGGCCCAGGTGGGCGGATCACCTGAGATCAGGAGTTCAAGACCAGCCTGGCCAACATGGTGAAACCCCATATCTACTTAAAATACAAAAAAAAAAAAAAAAAAAAAATAGTCTGGGTGTGTTGGCAGGCACCTGTAGTCCCAACTACTTAGGAGGCTGAGGCAGGAGAATTGCTTGAACCTGGGAGGTAGAGGTTGCAGTGAGCTGAGATCATGCCACTGCACTTCAGCCTGGGTGACAGAGCAAGACTCCATCTCAAAAACAGAACAAAACAAAATCTTGAAGTTGAAAGACTTACACTACCAGATTCCAGGATTTGCTATAAATCTATAGCAATTAAGACAGGGGACTCCTGCAGTAAGAATAGCTGAGTAGATCACTTGAACAGAATAAAGAGTCTAGGGCTGGTCACGGTGGCTCGCATCTGAAATTCCAGCACTTTGGAAGGCCGAGATGCCTGTAATCCCAGTTGCTTGGGAGGCTGAGGCAGGAGAATTGCTTGAACCTGGGAAGCAGCGGTTGCAGTGAGCCGGCCGAGATCACACCATTGCACTCCAGTCTGGGTGACAGAGCAAGACTCCACCTCAAAAAAAAAAAAAAAAATAGAGTCCAAAAATTGACCTACGCATACATGTTCTCTTAATTTATGCCACTGTAATTAAGTAGGGGCGGGACAGCCTTTTAATCAAAGGTACAGGAATAATTGGATAAGCACAGAGAAAAATCAACTCTGATCCTTAAATCATACTATACACAAAAATTAATTTGAGTGGATCATAGACCTAAATACAAAAAGTATAATAAACAACTTCTAAATAAAAACATCATTTTTTTTATATTGAGGAAAGATTTCTTTTTTTTTTTTTTTTAAAGAATGAAAGGAAGAGGAAGAGATTTTAGAAAAGAGAGAAAAGGAGAAAGAAAGAAACAGCAAAAGAAAAAAAATGAAAGGGAAAGAGGAAGAGATTTTAGAAAAAGAGAAAGAAAGAAACAGCAAAAGAAAGAAAAATCACAAAATGCACTTAACTATAAAAGAAAAATTAACTACACTTAATTAAATAAAAAACATCTAATCATCAAAGGACATCATTAAGAAAGCAAATAAGTTATACACTGATAAAAAAAAAAAATCATGTCCAGAACATACAACCAACCTCTACAAACCAATAAAAGACAAACATTCGATTAAAAAATGAGCAAAGGTCTGTGTTCCTTGGACACTTCTGGAAAAAAACAAATGATCAAAGGACTTGAAAAGACATTTCAGAAAAGAGGATATTTGAATGGCCAATAAACATGTCAAAAGGTCTTTAAAATAATATTCCATCAAAGAACTGCACATTGAAACCACAGTGAGGCACCACACACATTTAGGAAAATGTGGCTGGGCGCAGGGGCTCACGCCTGTAATTCCAAAGCTTTGGGAGGCCGAGGCAGGAAGATCATGAGGTCAAGAGATCGAGACTGTCCTGGCCAACATGGTGAAACCCTGTCTGTACTGAAAATACAAAAAATTAGCTGGGCATGGTGGCACATGCCAGTAGTCCCAGCTACTCGGGAGGCGGAGGCAGGAGAATCACTTGACCCGGGAGGCGGAGGGTGCAGTGAGCTGAGATCACTCACTGCTGCACTCCAGCCTGGAAACAGAGCAAGACTCCATCTCAAAAAAGAAAAATGTCTACAAAAGATGCTTTTGCACTGTCATTATGAAGGATTGCTGCAGATGTAGAGAAACTGGAACTGTCATGTTATTATTTGGCAGTTTCCTATGAAGCCAAGTATATACCTATACTATGAGCCAGCAATTCCACATCCAGACATACCTAAGAAAGATTAGCTCATACATCCATTAAAAGACCTGTACAAGAATGTTCATAGCAGCTTTTCTCATAATAGCCAAAAACTAGACAGAATTCAAATATCCATCAACAGGATAACAAAACAATTAGTTATGTATTTATACAATAAAATATTATCAGCAATAATAAAAATAAAAGGACTATGCATGTACAGAACAACATGAATGAATCTCAGAAACATTATGTTGAAAGAAAGCCAGACACAAAATCATTCTATAAGATTCCATTCCAGACACAAAATCATTCTATAAGATTCCATTCACAAGAAGTTCAAGAATAAGCAAAACTAATATATAATGATGGAAATCAGAATAGTGGGTACCTCTGGTGGATTGGGTAGTGATTGAACAAGGCAAGGGAGCCTTCCAGGGAGATGAAAATGTTCTATACCTGGAGCCAGGTAGAGGTTACATGGTGTATACATTTGGAAAAGCTGAGCTGTATGGTTAAGATTTGTGTACTTTCCTGAATGTACTTTTTTTTCTTCTTTTGAGATGAAGTCTCACTCTGTCACCCAGGCTGGAATGCAGTGGCACGATCTCGGCTCACTGCAACCTCCGTCTCCCAGGTTCAGGCAATTCTCTTGCCTCAGCCTCCTGAGTAGCTGGGATTACAGGCGTGAGCCACCACGCCCAGCTAATTTTTGTATTTTTAATAGAGACGAGGTTTCACCATGTTGGTCAGGCTGGTCTTGAACTCCTGACCTCGTGATCCACCTGCCTCGGCCTCCCAAAGTGCTGGGATTACAGGGATGAACCACCGTGTCTGGCCCCCTTTTTTTTATTTTTATTTTTTAAACAGAGTCATGCTTTGTCGCCCAGGCTGGAGTGCAATGGCACAATCTTGGGTCACTACAACCTCCACCTCCCAGGTTCAAGCGATTTTCCTGCCTCAGCCTCCTGAGTAGCTAGGATTACAGGCACGAACCACCACACCCGACTAATTTTTGTATTTTTAGTAGAGACAGGGTTTCACCATGTTGGCCAGGCTGGTCTCGAACTCCTGACCTCAGGTGATCCACTCGCCTTGACCTCCCAAAGTGCTGGGATTACAGGCATGAGCCATTGTACCCGGCCTCTTGAATGTAAATTATGTAAATTATATTGCAATAAAACAGTGAAAAGGAAGTTTTTTTTTTTTTTAATTACAAAAGCAAAATAAGACCTGCTCTTTGTAGACTACTAGAACAAGTATAACTAGAAGAGTGACAGGCCTTGATCTCATTTCTAGGGACAAGATCTGTCCAGATTTATGCAGGTCTTTGATGGGACAGAGAGAAGGATTGTATTGTGCGGATGCCAAAGAGATGATCTAGAATCTGTGGGGACAAACCACAGGTAGACAGCTTTCATTTAAGATGAAGGAAACCTTTTTTTACACCCTTCTCCAGACATGAAACAGGCTACCTCTAGCCAAAATGAGCTGGCTGCCAATGGCACGAGCAAGCAGAAGGCAGCCACAGGCATCCGTGCATTAGGTGGGGTTGGGTTAGACAGCCTAGGTCTCTTCCTCTGCCTCTGCCTCTGCCTCTGCTGCTCCTTTAAAGAATAGCAAGGAGTAGAACAGCCCCTCCCACACGATGAGCTGTCCCTTCAGGTTAACAGAAATGGCCAAGCCCATCTACTGAAAGCCATAGACTGCTGGGGAACGAACTCTGTAGTCTGAGCCCTGATGGAAGTGAAAAGGGAGGGAAGGACACAAGACAAAAGTCTTGGTTCTTAAGAAACTGATAGGTCAGGTGAGGTGGTTCACATCTGTAATCCCAGCACTTTGGGAGGCCAAAGAGGGAGGATCACTTGAGTTTAGGAGTTCAAGACCAACCTGGACAACACAGGGAGAGCCTGTCTCTACAAAAAAATGAAATAATTAGTTGGGCAAAGTGACCTGCCTACAGTCCCAGTTACTCAGGAGGCTGAGGCAGGAGGATCTGTTGAGTCCAGGAGTTCGAGTTTGCAGTGCAGTGAGCCATGATCTCACCACTGCACTCCAGTCTGGGGGGCAGAATGAGATCTTGTCAAAAAAAAAAAAAAAAAGATAAATTTGGCAGGAAAAAGTGGCCAGGAGTGGTGGCTCATGCCTGTAATCCCAGTACTTTGGGAGGCAGAGGTGGGCGGATCACCTGAGGTCAGGAGTTCAAGACCAGCCTGACCAACATGGCAAAACCCTGTGTCTATTAAAAATAGAAAAATTAGCTGGGTGTGGTGGCGCATGCCTGTAATCCCAGCTATTTGGGAGGCTGAGGCAGAAGAAAATTGCCTGAACCCAGGAGGCAGAGGTTGCAGTAAGCCAAGATCACTCCATTGCACTCTAGCCTGGGTGACAGAGTGAGACTGTGTCTCAAAAAAAAGAGAAAAAAATTGGTGGGAAAACAAAACTAACTCTGAGCTAGGAGTGAGACAGAGTCTCTCCTCCTTCTGCCTGTGGCTGGCTGTGCAACCTTATGCAACTCCCTGACCCTCCCTGAGCCTGGGGGCTAGGCTGGGTAGTTCTTGGGCTTTCTCTAGTACTAGCATCCTTTGAGGCCAGTTGGGATGGCACATGGGAGTCACTGAAGTAGAAGGTACTGGGATGAGTGACTGCGGTGACTATAGTGGCAGACAGGAGAGAGACTTTAGTCTTCATTCCCCATCTCTTAGAAACACAGTAAGGGCAAACAGTCCTGCTCCTTCCTATTTCTCTGACCCTCAGTAGCCCTAGGACATCCCAAACTCCTCCTGAGTCATCCAGGCCACGTTGGATCACCCTGGGGCAGGAATCTAGTCCACTCAACCCAGGCTAATTTCAACAGGATTTCTGCCAGACTAAGGGCAATTTCCTGGAGGGTGAGCCGTCAGGGCTGGCCCTCTTTAGGGCTTGGGCCTCACCCCAGAAAGAGCCTTAAGCCACAGCAATCAGGGACTTCCTTGATTGCCTTGGAGATATAAGCCCCACCCAACCCTGCCCTGCTGCCCTGGAGGAAAAAGGGAGGCTCGAGAGCTTATCCAAAACACCCAGTCCTAAACCTTCTCTGACTGCTACCTCCTCTCTTCCCTGCCTCCATTCTTTTCTTCAACATACGTTATGACTTCTACTTTGTGCTAGGCACTGTGTTATATCTTAGATATACAAAGCTTGTGATCCAAGGTGGGTCCTGCCCTAGGAGCTCAAAGCCTAGGAGAGACATAGACATGTACAGTTGGTTCTTATTACTTGTAGTTATTATATTCCATATAGTCACCATGAAACTGAATTAGCAAATACTAGATCATTGTTCATAGTGGAAATGGGAAATACAAAATTAGGTTTCTGAGAGTCTCTGATCACAACACTTTTTTTTTTTTTTTTTGAGATGGAGTCTCACTCTGTTGCCCAGGCTGTGGCAGTGATGATACGGCTCCGATAAGTGGAGGAACACCAGGGTTCTTGGTCCTCATGCCAGTTTAGATAAAACAAACGACATGGACACACCTGGAGTGGTTTTAAGGAATGGAGGGTTTAAAAGGCAAGAAGGAAGAGAGAAGAAAGAAGGCAGAGGCTCCCCTGTACAGAGACAGAGGGAGGGGGGGTTCCAAAGCCGAGAGAGGAGACCCCACGAGCTACAGATACCAGCCAGGTATGTAAAGAGGCTGGAGGAGGCCGTGTTTGATTTGCATAGGGCTCAGGGGATTGGTTTGACCAGGCACAAAAGCATAAGAATAATCCAATGGACTCTGGGGACTCAGGAGAAAGGGTGGGAGGGGAGTGAGGGATAAAAGAGTACACATTGGATACCGTGTACACTGCTCAGGTGATGGTACACAAAAGTTTCAGAAATCACCACTGAATAACTTACTCATGTAACCAAACACCATCTGTTCCCAAAAACCTATTTAAATAAATAAATAAAGTTCAGGCTGGGCATGGTGACTCACACCTATAGTGCCAGCACTTTGGGAGGTCAAGGCGGGCGGGTCACTTGACGTCAGGAGTTCGAGACCAGCCTGGCAAACATAGTGAAACCTCATCTCTACTAAAAACACAAAAATTAGCCAGGCATGGTGGCAGGTGCTTGTAGTCCCAGCTACCCCGGGAGGCTGAGTCAGGAGAATTTCTTGAACCTGGGAGGCAGCAGTTGCAGTGAGCCGAGATCGCGCCACTGCACTCCAGCCTGGGTGACAGAGCAAGAGTCCGCCTCAAAAAAATAAAAGTTTATAATTTAAAAAAATCAATTGTATTTCTACACACTAGCAATGAAAAAAATATGGGGTCATAAATAAATGTTAGCGCGAGCAGACACATTCACAAATAGGGAAACTGTGAATAATGAAGGCTAACTGTGTTTTGCTCTAGGAGATCCTGGAGGAATCTTTGACTCAGGTTGGAAGCAACAAGGAAGACTCCCAAAGAGATGATACTTTAGCTATGTCCTGAAATAGAGGGGGGTCCACTCGGGGGGCCATGACCAAAAACTAAGTCATGTGGTTTGACAAAGAATTATTTCCTTCTTATTCAGAAGCATTTTGTTGTTCTCATAAAGTCACCCTTTTCACTGTATCTTCTAAGTCAACACTGAACAATAGAACTTTCTGAAATGACTGAAATGTTCTGATACAGCATATTCTATAATATGATAACCAATAGTCACATGTGGTGATGAGACTTCAAAATGTGATTAGTGTGATTGACGAACTGATTTTTACATTTTATTTCATTTCAATTGTTTTAAATTTAATATTAAATAGGCAATGTGATATGGTTGTCACGTTGAATAGTGCAATTTAGCTTACTGCAGTTTGTATATATAAAGGGGTTTGATTTTTGTGTAATAATTTTATATCTCTTTTCCTTACTGAGACTTCTCATTGTTTGTAGTCGTTTTTCAGTTGATTCACTTGGGTTCTCTTGGAATACAAACATGTCATTGACAAATAAAGATAATTTTACCAGGCCAGGTGCAGTGGCTTACTTTTTTTTTTTTTTTTTTCTTTCCCTGCTACCCTGCTTACTCTTATGATTACAGCATTTTGGGAGGCTAAGGCAGGCGGATCCCTCGAGTCCAGGAGTTCAAGGTAACATGATAAAACTCTGTCTTTAAAAAACATATAAGAACAAAAATAAATAAAATTAAATGTAAATTTTTACATATATCTTTCCAGTTTTTATTTCTTTTTCTCATCTAATTACATTATCTAATGCAATTTATATTGCTTGTTTATACTGGCCGATGAAATGTTCTATAGTAGTAGTGGTGACAGCGTGTAAGCTTGTCCATGACAGTGGAATTCCTAAGTGTGATATCTTTCCTATTTTTCTGAAAATGTTACAAACAAGTGACAAATGAATTTTTTTGTCCCCCAAGCTTGCTAGCATGTGCTGTGTTTAGAAGTGCCACTCATTGTTTCCCGAGATGGAAATCTATGCGTCGCTGGGCTCCGTGGCTCATACCTGTAATCCCAGCACTTTGGGAAGCCGAGGGCTTAAGCCCAGGAGTTTGAGACCAGCCTTGGCAACATAGCGAAACCTTGTCTCTACAAAAAAAAAATAAAAAAAATGAGGTGAGAGGATCGCTGAAGCTCGGGAGGTGGAGGCTGCAGTGAGCCATGATTGTGCCACTGCCCTCCTGCCTGGGCGACAGTGAGACATTGTCTCAAAAATGAACAAACAAAAAAGAAATATAGACATCACTTATTTTTTCTTTACTGCTAACTAGAATAACCAGTTTAAGACATCACTTTTGTACTCTCTCCCCGCTCCCTCTTCATCTCAGTTGCATCCAGTCCTACCAGCTGCCAAACCAGTCCTCTTCTATCTTCGCTGTCTCCACTCGTCTTGTGCTCATCAATACCATTCATTCTTGGAACATTACATGAGCAACCTCTTCATTAGCCTTCCAGCTTCCCCTTTCACCTCCTCCAATTCTTTCTCCTCAGAGCAGCTGATAGGTCTTTCTATACTCTTAATCTATCATATGGCTTCCCTACTTAAAACTCTTCAATGGCCTCCCTCTGCTCTTAGGGTAAGGACCAAAATGCTTAACATAACCCACAAAGCCATATTGTGGACCATCTGCCCCTGCCTTCATCCTCAGCCTCATCTTGCGCAGCTTTCCCTCAATCTTTGTGCTCCAGCCAACTGGCCTTTCTGTTCCTTGACTCCACCATGATCATGTCAACATTCATGACATTCATGTTCATGGTTTTTCAAGGCAGGGAAAAAGTCCGTAAAGGCAGGGTTCTGCTCTCTCTCCATACTCAGAACAGAGCCTGTCACATAGTTGCTCACTCAATATTTGTTGCAGAAACTAATTCCCTTTCCCTGGAATCATAATGCATAAACAGCTTCTGCATATGCCTTATCTAAATTGAAGGAAGCAGGATTACTTGGCCCACACTTTGTAGAAGGGAAGCTTTCAAGGGTGATATGGTATCACCAACAATCTATCCTATGAGCCTCGGAATGTTCTCTTCCACCCAACTTTTCCTCCTCTCTAATCAATTCTCTGCACAGTGTCAGGAAAACATTTGTTTATTTTTATTTCTACGAGGCAATGTTTTTTAAAAACATAATTTATTTTTCTGTTTAAATGCCTTCAGTGGCTTTTTGGCTGCTTTCAAAATAAAATTCAAATTCTCACCCTGGGCTAAAAGGCCCTGGATGATCTGGCTCCTGTGCACCTCCCCAACCCCAGCTCGTACCACCTACCCTCTCATTCACTACAGTCTACTTCTCTGTTTTCTTTTTTTCTTTTCTTTTCCCTTTTTTCTCTTTTTCTGAGATGGAGTCTTACTCTGTCACCTAGGCTGGAATGCAGTGGCACAATCTTGGCTCACTGCAAGCTCTGCTTCCTGGGTTCAAGCAATTCTTCTGTCTCAGCCTCCTAAGTAGCTGGGACTACAGGTGCCTGCCACAACACTTGGCTAATTTTTGTATTTTCTAGTAGAGACAGGGTTTCACCATATTGGTCAGGGTGGTCTCAAACCCCTGACCTCAGGGATCCACCTGCCTCGGCCTCCCAAAGTGCTGGCATTACAGGTGTGAGCAACCGTGCCTGGCTTCATTCACTACACTCTGGCCACACTGGTCTCCTTCCTGTCTTTTGAATAGTCCAAGCTCTTTGGGCCCTTGGGGTCTGTGTTGTCTCCTCTGCCTCCAATGCTTTCCCTCTAAACTCTCCTCACATTTGGCTAATTCCCATCCTTTACGAATATCCCTTTCTTTTTCTTTCTTTCTCTTTTTTAAATTTTTTTTTTTTTTTTTTTTTTTTTTTTTTTTAGTAGAGGTGAGGTCTCACTATGATACCTAGGCAGGTCTCGAACTCCTGAGCTCAAGCAATCCTCCCACCTCAGCTTCCCAAAGTGCTAGGTTTACGGGTATAAGCCACTGTGCACAGCCAAATGTTACTTTCTCAGGACATTCTTTCCTGAGCACTTAAAGTAGCTCTGTACCAGTTCCCTCCATCACATCACCTTGCTTGTTTCTTTCATGGTGCTTACTACAATCTGAAATTATTTAGTTGTCATTGATCCGCACCGAGAATACAAGCTCTACTTTGCTCACCACTTCATCCTCAGAGCCTAGTTGGTGTATGGCATATAGTAGACTCACTGTAAATACCTGATCGGATCAATGGAATCGATATTCCAAAACAGTGGCAGACCTGGAATTCCTTCTTTAAAATGTGGAGGTGTTGCTCCTTTCTTCCAGAAGGTGGCACTAAAGCTGCAGCTGGTCTTTGGCAGAGGTGTGGGTGGGCTGTGCAGGTGGCAAGACAGGGCAGCGGGGCCGAGTGAAGAGGGAGAGGCAAAGTTTGTTGTAGTCATGCTGGATCCGAGCACAGAGGAAGTCAATATGGCTCTTCTCCCAAAGAGTAAGTAGGTATGATCTCTCCAGAAGGGACCTAGAGTAGCCAATGACCCAAGAGACACTGCTTTCCCTCTCCACCCACCTGTCCCACCCCCAAAGCAGCCTCCAAGAATTCCACAGGGGATCTTGGAAGAGGAGAGCAATTTTCTGTGAGTGTGAAACTGGAGAGAAGCAAGGGCCTTCAAGTCGAAATCCCCATAGGATGTTTAGGGGAAATTGTGACCTGGAGAGAAGCGTCATAATAGGCCAGTGGGAGTTAGGTCTGACGGCCAGCCACAGCCAGCTCTTCTCACAGCTCCTATTCACTCAGATCCTGGGCTCGGTGTGGGAGACCGTGATGAAGTGGACGAACCCTTAGAGGTGTCCCAAGGGCAGAGGGGCAGGGACTGCTTCAGAGAGGCTTGCTGGAGTCAAGACACATTGGATGGGTGTCTGCCAGTGGAGCTGAAGCAGGTGTATCCCAGGGCCAGCCAGGTGACCTGCAAGAAGAGCGGCATCTAGACCTCGGCCTGGGGAGGTCAGTAGGGGATCTCAGACAGGAACTCACAGAAGGGTTTCTAGGAAACTTTTTGTTTTGTTTGAGACAGGGTCTCCCTCTGTTCCCCAGGATGGAGTGCAGTGGTGCGATGGTAGGTCACCGCAGCCTCGGGCTCCTGTGTTCAAGAGATCCTCCTGCTTCAGCCACCTGAGTAGCTGGAACCGTAAGGTGCAAGCCACCAGACCTGGCTAATTGTTTTTTCTTTTATAGAGTCAGGTCTCACTACGTTGCCCAGGCTGGTCTTAAACCCCTGGTCTCACAATCCTCACAACTCAGCCTCCCCAGTAGCTGGGATTACAGGCAGAGCCACTACCCCTAGCTTACAGAAATGTTTCTAAACAGGAGAGCTGTGTTATCTTGGATAGTTTGCAGAAAGGACTGTCCAAGATAGTTTGATCTCCTCACCTTCTTTCTGCAAACTAACCAAGATAACTCATACTGAAATTGGCTACAGTGGGAGTTATTCACATCATGGAAATCACCTAGTGTTCCCAAGTAGGCTTTCTCCACCACCCTGTTCCTCACTGGAGGCATTTGTTTTGTTTTGTCGCCAGTGTATCTGTGGTGAGATCCTCCCTCATCTGATACACACATCCAGCAGGTACATTGTCACCTTTCAATACCATCAATGACAGTTGTGGAGAAAGAACTACACAAGGGACACCATCGGCCTCCAGCCCTGTAGGCTCAGGCATGCACCAGGCAGGAAGCACAGTGTACGAGCAAAGCCAGGGCAAGCATCTGTCTGCCGGTCCCCTGGTCATTCTCAGGCACAGGGAAATAGATAGTGGTGATTATAGTACAGGAGTCTTACAGAGTTGGGATGAAATTCCAATTAGGTCACTCAAGGCTATGTGACTTTAGCTAAATCCCTCACTACACTGGGGTATTCTTATCTTTCTCTTTTTTTTTTATTGAGACAGAGTCTTGCTCTGTCACCCAGGCTAGAGTGCAGTGGCACGATCTCAGCTCACTGCAACCTCCACCTCCTGGGTTCAAGCGAGTCTTCTGCCTCAGCCTCCCGAGTAGTGGGATTACAGGTACCCTCCACCATGCCCGGCTATCTTATCTTTCAAATAGAAACAGTCCTGACTTAGCAAGAGGCCGGGTGCAGTGGCTCACACCTGTGATCCCACTACTTTGGGAGGCTAATGCGGGAGGATTGCTCGAGTCCAGTGGGAAGAACTGGCCTGGGCAATACAGTGAGACCCCCATCTCTACGCAAAATTTAAAAATCAGCCAGGTGTGGTGGTACACACCTATAGTCCCAGCTACTCGGGAGGGTGAAGCAGGATTGCCTGAACCTGGGAGGAAGATTGCGAGTGAGCCAAGATTGTGCCACTGCCCTCCAGCCGTACCTTCAGACATGTTCTCCCCCACCCAGTGGCATCTGGGGCTCAGTGTTTCCTAACCGAGTCTTAAGGCAGAAGGTCTCAGTAAGTGGCTGAGGACACAGACAGAAACAGGCAGCTGTTTTCCAGCTTTTATGAAAATTAATAACATTAATAGCTCACAGACATATACACACACAGAGATCGCTATGTACAGTCATTAAGTTATTAATTAGGTTCTGTAAAAAAAAAGGTTTCTACATTAGTGTTCCAGGCTAGGCCCAATCAGTCCTTGGCATATTCACAGTGGCAGCCCCAGGGCTCGGCCCCATGGGCGGGCAGAGGGGAGGCAGGAGGCCACAGAGCAGCTGGCCCCGCAGCGACCACAGCAAGTGTCCTGGGCCATCTCCTTGAGCCTTCAGTTCCTTTCCTGGCACCTGCAGTCCAGCTGCTCAGCAAGCGGGCAGACAGGTCCTGATCCCTCACGTGGTCTGCGTGGTAGCTTCAGGCAACGTGGTGGGCCCTAGAGGATGCTAGCCAGCTCTGTGGAGTCTGTTTCTGAGCAGCCAGAGCTGCTGGCTTCATCCCTGCAAGAGCCAGAGGAGATGGGCTGGAGGAAGAATCCACCCTTACCCCTCCCCAGCCCCACCTGCCTCCTTCCTCATGTGCTCTTGGGCCTGCTGTCGGATTAAAGTGAACCACGGGACACAGAGTTTGCTCGCTCCCACTTTCAGCCCAGAAACTGTTGGTTGGTCTGTTTACTGTCCTTGCTGCACACAGGGCACCGCAAACCCCAGAACTACACCCTCGCCTGGGCTGGCTGATGGGCTGGCATGACTCACTCCACTCTGTCCCCTGGTTTCCCCAAACGCAGGGTTCAGACCACACTCGAGGTCCTGCATGCCAGGAGGCTGATAAAGAGTGCGGGCTCTAGAGCTGGAATGCTGCGGCTCAAATCCCAGCTCCATCCCTTTCAGCTGGTCCAGGTACTCCTGCTGAAACCTCAGCTCTTCACCTGCAGAGGGGGAACCCTAAGAACCTGATACTTAGGGTTGTTGGAGGGGTATGGGAGGTCATGGATGCATGTGTCCTATAACAAACTCCTTAAGGGTAGAGATTTTTGTCTTGTCCACTAGAGCAATCAATGCCTAGCACACAGTAGGCAGCCAGTACGTATTTGTTTTCGTTTTATTTATTTATTTATTTTGAGATGGAGTTTCACTCTTGTCGCCCAGGCTGGAGTGCAATGGCATGATCTCAGCTCACTGCAACCTTCCCCTCCTGGGTTCAAGGGATTCTCCTGCCTCAGCCTCCCGAATAGCTGGGATTACAGGCATGCACCACCACACCTGGCTAATTTTGTATTTTTAGTAGAGACAGGGTTTCACCATGTTGGTCAGGCTGGTCACAAACTCCTGTCCTCGTGATCCACCCACCTCGGCCTCCCAAAGTGCTGGGATTACAGGCGTGAGCCACCGCACCCTGCCTGTATTTGTTGAATAAAGGTAAGACTGCTCAACACAGTGCCTGGCGTGTACTTAAGTGTTAGTGCTGCCCAGAGAAGACCTGCAGGGGGTGAGTCCGGACTTGGCCACAGGAGGCAGAAATTGAAGGCTTAGACGCGATGACGTCCCCTTCTCCAGCAGCCTGTCCCCTCCCCACTCACCTCAGTGCCTGCAGGGCTTTCTTATTCTGCCGCCGCCTCTCCTCATCAATGGGGTACAGTTTGAAGAGCAGCAGGCCCAGCAGGATGAGAACTATGGGCGCCATGGTCACGAGCATGTTCAGTGTAAACTTAACACGTTCCGGCTGGGAGCAGCTAAGGGTCTGGTACCCTGCAAAGCTGTGGGACCCAGGGGGCAGGAGAGCAGTGAAGATGGGGCACCTGGGGCCTGGCCCTGCCCAGTCCTGCCCCAGGTCCCCACCCTACTCACTCGAGACTGAGGGTGGAAATGCCCAGTGACACTCCAGAGGCAAACTTGGTGAAGAAGACATAGAAGGAGAAGAAGATGGGCTCGGTTCCATGGAAGTGGGGCTGCTTCAGATGGAAGTCATCAATGACGTCAGGCAGCATGGACCTGCGAAGAGTGGCAACAGCCATGAGGACCGACCCACCTGATGGGTCTGTGTGTTAATGAGAACAAGTGGCCTTCTGGAAGCTTGCAGTACCATGGGCACACAGCTCAGTGAGGAGATGGCACCTTCACACGACTAAGAGAAGCCCTCTTGCTCTAAGAGGAAGTATCCCTGCCTGTAGGAACTTAGCTTGGCAAGTGGAGCACAGGCCAGATTACAGCCCCCATTTTTCACTCTGACTAGGTGTCCTTGCGAAGTTCACTACCTATACAACTGTACAGGACAGACCTTCCCCACTCCCAATCTTGACCCACAGAATGGCTTATGGGAGAAACCCCCACAGAACTCTCCCCAAGGAGCTTCATAGCTGGGGACTAGGGGTGGGGGATACCTGAGGAGGGGGTCTGTATATACCTACCAGGGTAATAAGAAGGCGGCTGCCACACTGATGCCAGCTGCCACAGCTACCACATATGTGATGATGAGGTTACTCTCCATAAGGGCCACCAAGATGAGAAATGGCACTGCTGACTGGGGGAGGGGGTGCAGAAAGATGAGTCAGCTGGGAGGTTCCCACCAGACATCCCAACTCAACCCAGGCTCTGCTCCTCAGCCCCACTCACTGAGATCCCAACATAGACAGCTGTCTTCTTGCCAAACCGGGTCAGGAACCACTGCCAGATGGGAATGGTGAACGTGGCCGAGAGCTGTGGATGGACGAAAGGTTAAAGGGAGGTGGTTTAGAGCCACAGAGCTCCTCCTGCCCTTCCCAGAACCCCAAAGGGGCTCCCAGCCCCGCCCAAGAGCATCCAGATGACATCGTATGAGCAGCAAGGAAGTTGACAGGCACCTTCGATAGCTCCACAGGGGAGCTCAGAGCCGCTCCAAGCCCACCTCGTCTGCCACCCCCTCAAACCTCTGAGCAAAGTTGCTGGTGCCCTCATGTCCTCACCCTTGCTTTTGCTGTGCTCTCTACTTGAACATCTCACCTCAAACCCTTTCTCTCACAGCCCTGCCTACGCGAGGTCCAACCAAATATTCTGAGAAGCCTCCCTCATCCTGTCATGACCTCAAGCCAGCCTGAGAAACGTCCTCTGCCTGTCCCAAGAACCATCCCACAGCCTATTCCACTTTAGCCCAGCCTGCCCGCCCCAACTCAGGCCCCACACTCACCATGATGGCCAGGAGTAGATTCTGGAATTCGTTGCGGAAGCCCAAGGTGTAGGTGCAAAACAAGACAAAGTTCCCCTCCACCAGCTGGGCACAGGGCAAGGTAGGGAAGGAAATGCAACGAAGGAGGTGATATTGGGGCTGAGCCTCCCCCATGCGTCCCCCATGCTCCAGAGAGCTCTGCTCACCCCACTCCCATTACACCCCCTTCTTAGGCTGAGCATGTCAGACCCCCACTCACCATGAAAGCCAAGGAGGTGAAGAGGAACCCGGTAATCAGTTTGATGTATGGGCCGTGGCTCATGACCAGCCGGAGGCCCTGGAAGTAGGCAATCGGCTCAGCCTGCTGGGCCTCATAGGGTTCTGGGGGCCAGAGGGGACAGTGAGGAAGGAGCAGAAGCCCCTCCCAAAGACTGAAGGCCAGGCAGAAAGACATAGCCACCCATGCTGGGGCCTGCACCCCTTCCCAGGCACCCCCTTACCTCTCCGCTCCCGCACGCCCAGGGTCAGGATGACAGCACAGATGACATAGATAGAGGCAATGACCCCCGCTGCCAGCAGGTATGCATTTTGCTATAAGGAGGTGAAGGCGACATACAAGGACGGTCAGTCTGAGCTTATCCCAGCAGCCCCACTCAATGATCTTGGGCCAGTCCCCTCCCCTCTGGGAGCCTCCTGTCTCCATCTGTGAAATGGGAGGATCGTCCCAGGCCTGCTGTTGCTTTCCAAGGCTGGACGGTTAGGAGTCACAAAGAAACCAGGCTGGCTGGGTTCAGCCCTCACACCTGTAATCCTAGCACTTTGGAAGGCCGAGGCAGGAGGATCGCTTAAGCCCAAGAGTTTGAGGTCAGCCTGGGCAACTTGGCAAGACCCCATGTCTACAAATAATAATAAAAGAAAGAAAGAAAAAAACAGGCTGTGGGGTCTGACAGACCAGAATTCAAATCTTCCCAAATCTCTGCAATTCGCTAACTTTATGACTCTAGGCAATTTATTCAGCCTCTCTAAGTTTCAGTTTCCTTTTCTGCAAAGTAGGTATATTGGGTCTATTAATTGTTATGTATACCAAATGCCCAATATTTATTTAATAAACACTAGCTGTTACTATCTTCAGGATGACTACAAATCACCTCGCTGTTCCTCATCTCCCCAAATCCCTGTCCTGCCTGGGGCCTCACCGTTTCTCTGTGTGAGGTAATGTAATGTGTACGGTTGGCACTTTGTGAAGCCTCTGCAGAGCTATTGTGGTCCTGGAAACAAGGCATATCTGCTTGGCCCACGATTTGCCCCTGGATCGCCGTGCCCAGCACTGTGCCCAGCACTTCCACAGTCATCCCTGGACAGGAGAAAAGGAGGTGTTTTGGAGGCACCTGATGGATTGTGGGCCCAGGGAGGAAGGTCAGATGGGTGGGAGCCCAGCTGTAGCTCCAGGCAGGGCGGGTAGAGGTGGTGGGGCAGGGGACACCTTGGCCTGGACACATATGCACCTCTCCAGGTTTCACCTGAGCAATAAGGGAATTGACTCGTTTTTAAGATGGTTTCACATCCATACTCTAGAGCAAAGAGCAGGGTCCGCAAGGGAAGAGGTGTGGCTAGCGGGTCCCTGGAGGGTGGGGTCAGGTGGGCTGGGGAGACTCACGATAGGCGGTGGCCGAGTCCCGCTCAGTCTGCTCAGGGCTGATGAACATGGTGAGAGCCGAGTAGGGAACGTGGAAACACTGGCATGGAAGACAGGCCCTTGGCCGGTCAGGCAGACGGACACACCAGTGCAGCTTCCGGCACCAACCCCGGGGGCTCCAAGGACCGCCCTCCTCCTGGCCCCTAGAGACACCCATGGGAGGTGCCCACACTCACCGTGACCAGCGTCTCAAAGAGGCAATAGAAAAGCAGGTACCAATAGGTCTGGCCCTGTGGGAGGTCAGGCACGAACCAGATGAGGAAGTAGGTGATGACGGCCAGGGGTGTAGAGAAGATGATCCTGAGGAAGAGGAGGGTGTGAGTGGAGGCCGGAGGCCAGAGCCCAGGAGCCAGGCCCAGCCCAGACTGTTGTGCCGCACAGGGTCTTTCTTCCTTCCCTGTCCTCCTGTGGAATCCACCCACCCTGGGGCCTCTGGGAAGAGGCTGATGGCCAAGCCCAGAATGGCAGATGGGAACTGGGCCCCCAGACTGAAATCCTAGGCATGGGGTGTGAGGTCAGACCCTGAGTCTCGTCCACAGGCAGTAGCCTCTAACGGGCTGAGAGAGCTAAGATGGGAGTCCAAGACCTCAGGTGGCCAGGCAAGGAGGCAGAGAGGAGCAGCCCTAATCCCTGTGTTATCACGTGAACACATCCCATTCACACATATCCTCCATTCACACACATGCCCATACACACACATATTCACACACACACACCATTCACATACACACATCCATTCACACACACACCATTCACACACACCCATTCACACACACCTTCCATTCACAACCTCCATTCACACACATACCATTCACACACACACCATTCACACACGCATTCACACACACACCAGTCACACACGCCATTTACACACACACCATTCACACACACACACCATTTACACACACACCCATT
>PVKP010040148.1:0-12383 GCA_004027715.1 Plecturocebus donacophilus
GATCTCTCCTTGCGTCTCATGTGGGCACTTATTGCTATATATTTTCCTCTAGAGACTGCTTTAAATGTGTCCCAGAGATTCTGGTATGTTGTGTCTTCATTCTCGTTGGTTTCGAAGAACATCTTTATTTCTGCCTTCATTTCATTGTTTATCCAGTCAACATTCAAGAGCCAGTTGTTCAGTTTCCATGAAGCTGTGCCGTTCTGAGTTAGTTTCTGAATTCTGAGTTCTAAGTTGATTGCGCTTTGGTCTGAGAGACTGTTTGTTATGATTTCCGTTCTTTTGCATTTGCTGAGGAGTAATTTACTTCCGATTATGTGGTCAATTTTAGAGTAGGTGTGATGTGGTGCTGAGAAGAATGTATATTCTGTGGATTTGGGGTGGAGCGTTCTGTAAATGTCTGTTAGGCTGTGATTCTGTGTTTTTGTAGAAGCTTCATGATTGAATAATCTGCTGCCCACTGGTGATCAATCTGACTCTGTCACATGATCACTAGGCTGTCATTTTACCAGCCAAACATCTCTGTGATTTGTGACATTTTTGCACAAGTTTCTCTTGTGTCTGTTGGGCTAATTTTGCCCACACACCTTGACTGGCTGCACTCAGCTTAAACTATAGGCTCAGATTCCATTTTTGCTATGATTGAGCCAAGAACAAAATGGACAGAGGTGCCTGTGTGAGCAACTGTTGGGTCTAGCCATTGCACACAGCTAGGCACATCAGCTGTGATAAGGTGAGCTGGTCCAGGTTCCAGCACAGGTGGAAGCTCCCTTGAAGTCTTTGTTTGAATCAGGCATGCCACAGACTCTTTTCTACACAGTCACTCAGGAATACAGTAGTATTGAGAGGCTTAGCAATTCTGGAAACTGCAGAGCCCCAATGATAGTGTCACAGTCCTGGCTTGGAAAATGTTTAGGTGTGGGCTTCTTTAAGGGATAAAGCATTTTTATGCATTTTTTCCCTAATACTGAAAGACAACAATGTGGCAAGGAGGGGTTCCTATGTTACAGCCCTATTTCTGTTACTACTCTTTCAATTGTTCCATTAAGAGAGTTCTTGTCTCATGTCCAGAAAGAATCAAGTATGTGGGCAACTGGAGAATAATCAAGACAAAGAGGTGTTTTAGCAAGTGCAGATAGAGCTCACAGAAGACACAAAGTGGGTAACTCAGTTTCACAGGCAGGATGCACCTGCATCTGTGAAACACTCAGTGAGGAGAAAACCCAGAGTAACCAGCTCCAGTGGGCAGGAAGGTTGTGAAAACATCTCTGAAGCCCTCAGTGAAGAGGAGATTCAGTGTGGGTAGCTTCTATCAGTAGGAATGTTGTTGCGATATCTGTAGCCCTTAGATGGGAGGAGAACCATACATCTGCAGGCATGCAATCCAAGTTAGTGTCTAACTCTCATTAAAGAGAAGGCCACAGTTGGTAGTTACACTTTGAAGACAGATTATTTCAAAATCTGAACAACTCTGGAGTGCATATGGGCTTCAAAGAGCAAAAAGAGTATGCTGACTGATCCACTGGTGAACATAGGTGGTACAGAGAAAGACATCTAACTCTAACCCTAACCTTTATAACTACCGCCAAAACCCTAGCAATGACCCTAATTCCCTAATCTTAAACCAAAACTCACACAAAAGTGAATAATATTTCTAAATCAAAACATACCTCTAACCCTACAACTGATGCTAAACATATCCCTAACCCTAATCTGAAACCTACCTCAAACCATAATTTTAACCCAAGCACTAACACTAACACAAAACATAGCCCTAAACCTAATATTAACCTTAAATATTAATCCTATGCCCTAGCCCTAACTCTAACTCCTGAGATACCCTAAATCCTCACTCTAAACACAACTCTAAAACTAACCCTAAGAGTAAAACTAAGACCATCAACCTAATATTGTTATCTTAACACCTAACACATACCACTAGCTCCAGTTTCTACCACTAACCCTAATTTTAACCATACTCTGACCCTACACTAACTTTAAATCCCTGACACTAACACTAGCCTTAACTCTAACCAAAGACCTGACCTGCCACCTCAACCCTAACCCATAACCCTAAACCAATCCAGACCCTAAATTGTAACCCTAAACCTAAACCTAACCCACGAACCTGAACCTGAAGCTGACACTGATGCCAGTCATAACCCTAAGCCAATCTTAATCAAAACCCAAAAATGAACCTAAACACTAACATTAAAACTTTAATAATAACAATAAACCCTACAACTACACCTATCCTTAACACAAAACCTAATCCTAACACTAACCCTATAATGCTAACCCTAACCCTATAACACTATCCCTAAAACTAAATTGAACCCAAACCCCTAAATACTAATATAAATTCTGGCCATAAAATAAAACCCTAATAATAAAACTACCCTAATCCTTAATCTACACTAAGCCTAACACAGGCCAAACCACAATCCTACCACTTATCTATATATAAGCTTAATGCTATCACAGTAATCTTAACCCTAACCTTAAACCCTTAGCAAAACTCAATCAAAACTCCAATCGTAGCACTAAATGCTGAAAACAAACACAAACACCAAACAAATGAAAACCCTAATCACAAATCCCTAACACTAAATCTAAACCTAACCCTTCATTCAAATGTAACACTAAGTAGAACCCTAAGCTCTAAACCTGATCTCGACCTTAAATGTAATCCCAATACAAACCACAAACTCAACAACAAAACTAATCATAAAATCCTAATCCTAACACACACTTGAACAACTAACACAACAATGCACCCTAATCCCAAATTATAACCACTAATACCAAACTAAGACCTGAACCCAAACAGTAAACAAAGACTAACCCTAAGCCTAACCCTAAGTCTTACCTCAAAATATAAGCCTGAACTCTAACCCTAACCACTAACCCTGTACCCTAAACCTTAACCATATGACACTAACCCTAAATGCTAATGGTAACCATAACACTATTTCCAACCCTATGCCTACTACAACCTTAAACCTAACACTCCCTAATCAAAACCATAACCACAAACCAAAAAGAAATCTGAAACCTAATCATAATCTTAACGTAATCATAAACATAACTCTGAAACTAAAAGTAAACCCTACGCTACAAGAAAACACTAAAGCCTAACGTTAACAATAATCAGAAACCCTAAACACTAAAGGTAACCCTAATAACTAACAAGGACCTCCTAACACTCTAAAACTAAGCCTAAACTTAACCACAAATTCTATACCCTACCATAATACTAAAAATTAATCATAATCATACTAACCAAAAACCTAAAGCTAAAGATAAATGCATCCCTTCAGACTAACAATAACCCAAATAACCCCTAACACTAAAGCTGACTCAATCCCTAAAACTTAACCCTAAACCCTCATCATAAGCTTAACTGTAAATCCTGACACCAATCAAATACTAATCTTATTCCTAACCATAAGCCCTACACAATAAACCCAACCCTAATACTAACCATAAACTCCAAGCCTAAACCTAACACAACCCTTATACTAATCCTAACCCCAACCTCTTAGCCATCACTAAAGTGACCCAAACACTAACGCTAATCCTAAACACTAAACAGTAACCCGAAAACTAAACCTAAATACGAAACACTAACTGTAACATGATCTGGAAACCCTAACCAGAACCTGAACCCTAAACACTAAATTGAATACTTACTCTTATCTTAACCCTAGCCATAATCCCCTACCCTAACAGTAGCACAGTAATGCTCTATCCCTAACCCTCACCCTCACCTTATCTCTATGAACACTTACCCTAACTCTTGCAATGTCTCTAAGCCAGAACCTAACCCTACCCTAACCCCTAAACTCTGGCTCTAATCCAATTTTTTACCTTAAATCAAAGGATAACCTGACCCCAAACCTAACTTCTAACCCTGATTTTAATTCTAAACTTAATCCTAACATTAACCCCTTACTTAATCCTAATTCTAACCCTAACATTAGTCCTACCAAAACACTAACCCCTAACACAACCCAAGCCCTAACTCTCAATATCACATTAACTTTTGTTCTGAAATTGTGAGTCCCTATTCCTAATCTCTGTCTTCTATCCTAGCCTTAATATTACTCCATCATTCTTCATAAAAATATTTAACTATATTCTGTATCATTCTACTATCTCACCCCTAATACTCATAATAGTACATCAAGCCATATCTCTGTGTAATCTCAATTGAGTATTGAATTAAACATATTATATCACCAGGACAAAAACCTAAATGTCAATCCATCTGATAATTATAGACATCATAATATTTAACCAAATAATAGTACATGGGGTTTGCTACATAGTGAACACTTTTGCACCACAATCATTAAGTTCTTTTTTCAGGAAATCAATAGATTTTTATCATTCTAACATTCTCTTTTTCAATACACACATGTAAATTAAATTATGGGAAAAATTACATGTTTATCTTCACTTTTACAAAACGCACTTAAAGATAGTTCAACATATTTAATAATAAAACATTCAATAAACTGAGGTTTGAATATCTTTCACATGATGAAACACTTTTATATAAAACCCTTAACAATAATAATCTGAACTGTTTGAAAATAAAGCTTCAAGTTGAGGAACACAGCAATGATGCTCACTTTCACAACTGTATTCAAAGCTGTACTAGAAGTTCCATTGAGAACAATTAGAGAAAACTATACACAAAACCATTCATATGTGAGAGGAAAAGGTAAATCTGTATAATCACAGATAACATATATAGAAAATTATGAGGAACCAATAAGAAATTATAAAATCTAGTATACAAATTAAGCAAACTTACAGGACAAAATATCAATATACAAGAATCTATTTTTATACTCTAGCAATAAAACAAAAAAATAAAATTTAGACAATTTTGTGTGTAAAAGAACAACAAACTGGTAATCTCCAACTGCTCTGAAACCCATATGTGCAGGCAGCTAGCAGCGAGGGATATTTCTGATATGGAGGCTGTGCTGCTACATTGGGATCTGGGCTGCAGTGGCTATGGGGCTAACCAGAAACTAATCATGTTCCTGGGAAATTAAAGTAGAATTACTTGAAAACATAATGTGGCTGGGTGAGGTGGCTCATGCCTGTAATCCCAGCAATTTGGGAGGCTGAGGCAGGTGGATTACCTGAGGTCAGGAATTGAAGACCAGTCAGACCTACATGCAGAAACCCTATCTCTACTAACAATACCAAAAAATAAAAATAAATAATTAGCCAAGCCTGGTGGCTCATGCCTGAAATCCCATGTATATAAATACAACTGACTGCATAGAAAAGCAATAAATGGATATAATGAAATTAACTATAATAAACTATTAACTCTTTTCAGTGTTTACGACCTGTAGTTGAGTTACTGTTTTTTTATAGATAGTGCATTTCCTGTATGCAATGTAACTATAAAGTTGTGAAAAATAGGTTTGTCTCTTGTTTATGTGCATAGCAGAGTTAGAATTTGTTTGCAATGTGAACAAACTAAGCATATTTTCACAGACTGAGGAGTAAACAAATATGCCAGTGTATAGAAGATTTAGTCTCATATTTTGGATGTGACTTTTAAAATAAACAGTGATGATGAAAATGCTAAAAATTAGATATAAATGAACAATTGCACTGTAAGCATGATTATAACAACCAAAACATTGATTTTTCTCTAGCTTTAACATAATTAATACTTTTTTTCAACGCCTATAATCCCAGCACTTTGGGAGGCCAAGGTAGGCAGATCACTTGAGCACACAAGTTTGAAACGTACCTGGACAGCATGGCAAACCCTTGCCTCTACAAAAAATATGTATATAAAAAATAGCCAGGTATGGTGGCTGAAACTAAGGTGGAAGTATAAGTTGAGCCTTGGAGTTAGAGGCTCCAGTTAGCCATGATTGCACCTTTTAACTCCAGCCTGGGCAACAGGGCGAGACCCCATCTTAATTTTTAAAAAAAGAAATAAGTTGAAATTTCTTATGTTCCTTCATAAACTTTAGAATTGTTTAAAAGGGTTTTGTCTTGTCATTTTGTTTATTGCTACAACTTAAAAACTATCTAAGAACAATTTTAAATGGTTATTAGATACAATTTTGAAGAAGTAACTAAACTATACCCAAAAGGTCAATGACTCAACTATATGACTTAGAGGTCTTGTAAATCATGCCTTTCAGGCAATTCAAAATGCTATAATTTTATTGACTGTCAAGCAAAGCATTTTTGGCAACTTTCAAAACAGTAAGAGAAGGAAAAGGTGGCTATGGGTGGTGACTTAGGTCTGCAACCTTAGTACTTTGGTGGTGCAATGTGAAAGGACGGCTGGAGCAAAGAGTTTGAAGCCGTGGTGAACAATAATTATACTACAACACTCCATCTGGGTAAGAAAAGAACCTACCTCAAATTAAAAAAAAAAAAATTATAATGTTTTCAAAAATAAATTAAACCAAGGTGCAAGACCTAGACATGGAAAATTATAAACTACTGTTTAAATAAATTTAAGAAACTCAAAATATATTTAGAGAGAGTACATTTTTCTGGATTATAAGATGATATTTTGTAATATGGCAGTAATACACAATGCAATCTGTAAATTCATTGTGATTCCTATGAAATACCAAACTCTTTTTGGGAGAAATGGGCAAGACAGTCATAACATTCATATAAATTTCAATAGATGCTGAGTAGTCAAAATATTCTTGAAAATAAAGCCAAGTTGCAGACTTACATTTCTCAATTTCAAATATTACTAAAATGCAACAGCAATCAAAACAGCATAATAATACCATAAGGACAATTATATAGATAGATAAATGGAACTGAATGTTGGATTCATGTACACCTCTTTGGTAAATTGATTTTTGACCTGTAGCCAAGACCACTAAACTCAACAAATGCTGTTAGACATCTGATTATCCACATTCAGACAAATAAATTGTACCGTTTCCTCACAACCTGTAAAAAAAATAACCAAAATGGTTCAAAACACTACATACTAGAAATAGCAAACTCTAGAAGACAATATACATTTTAGGGATAAATTTTTACAAACTGGATTCAGCAGTAGTTTCTTAGATCTGATACAGAAATCACAGGCAAATAAAGAAATAATTTCCTCAAAATTAAAGACACTACCAGGCAAGTGAAAAGACATGCCAGAGAAAGGAAGATTTGCATGTTACACATGTGACAACTCTCTGTATCCACAATATGTAAAGAACATGTATTACTGAACCACACACACACAAAAGACAAACAGTCCAATTATAAAATGGAGAAATAGTTGAACACACACTTTGCCAAAAAGACATTCATATGAAAAACAAGCAAATAAAAATATGTACAATAAAACATATTAGTTTTACTCCACTAAGAGTTTTATACATTACTTTTTCTCATGGTCATATAATTCTGTGTGGTCCAATTAGTCCTGTTGAGTTCCACTTGGGGAACAACCAAGGTAACAATACTTCTGGGAAGTAAGTTTCCTTGGATGAAAAAAGGACATAACTGGAAATAATAATAATATTCTGAAAGGAAGACTTTCCTGATGGACTAGAATTTCCAGTAAAAGTCACAGATTCTCCCTCAGTCTCCCTGGGTCAAGTATTTTCATCCAGCAGGAAGTAACAAAGGGAGCCATTGGATTCATGCGGTATGTGGTTACACACCTGCCCCAAGTCCCATACAAGAGCCGAGACATAATTACATTTCCTCATTGCATTTAAATACTAATAATTGAAATGCTTAAACATCTAAGCTTACTTTATTTGTCCATCGTAGAGATAGAAATGTTTATAAATATTTATATTGATTGTCTTGATGTGAAGTAGAACTTTGTCTCAGTTAACTGTACTGACAGACTACACAAAATAAAATTTTTAAAACCTAAAATACCTTGTAACTAACGACACACAGTTAGAGAATATAGCAAGGCAATAGTATATCCAATATATTATAAAATTTCAATAATTAACTTTGTTATTTGTCTTTGGAAGTAAGAGTTTTTCTTTACTAATTATCCCAAACATGGATTTTCATTTTATTAACTATTATTTCCCTGATTTAGAAACTGTTTCATAGTTTTTATAAACTCTTTAATGATCTAACAAATTATGAATTATTTTTTTATCTTTAGACACAATACCTTATCAACTTTTGTACAGTTATATGTTACAAATGCTGTGACTTTTAGGATTTAGCTGGACAAAGCCTTAGAAAATCAGCTAACAGTGGGCAATGGGTGAATAAGTTGAGAAAACACATGTTAAAATCTCTGAGACATTCAAGAGCCTGTGTCCCCACAAGTGAGAGCAGAGGTGACTGCAGGCAGTTGAGTTAACTAAATGGAAGAGGAAAACAAGCAGGAACACTTGGGGTCTGCAGCCACAGTAAGTTTTAAAAATTAAATTAGGAGAGTGATAGGATAAAATTTGTGTTTGTAAATGAATATTTTGCAATTACCAAGTGAGATTGCCAGTGGTGGCAGGATGGATTTTCACTCCTTCAGGTGGGCTGCCCTAAAGAAAGTACAATAGCACACCAGTATGTTCCATCCAGGAATGTAAGATCTCCATCTTTTTAGGAAAATATGCTGGGTAGACACAGATTGTAGTTATCATTGCTTTTTACATATGTCAATGTTGTGAAAATGGAGGGCATCTCAGAAACAGTTCCAGAAAATAGAAATTTGCACTCACATGAAGGGAGATATTTTTCTCCCAGTTGGGACAGGTGTTGAAGTAAAATGTGTGTGTGGATTGGCCTTTCATGTAGAAACCATGTATTTTCTGATTTGGTAGTTATATGGTGATGACCTAGGATATTGTTCCCACTTTTGTTAAAACACACTGGGGGTGTTGCATGAAGCTACAAATCTGACACAGCAATAATCACTGGTGAATTTGGGAAAAAGGAAGAAGTATACTAAATTAGATTGCAAGTTTCCTAAAAGACTGAAATTACTAAGAAGTAATTTTAGTAAAAACAACAATGTTTATATCACGTCACTAAAGCAAATAGGATCAAACTTCATCATAAAGGCCAACTCCAACCCAACTCCAACTCAATGGAAGCTGTAAACCAAGTGCTCTGGTAAAAATAGAAATGTTATGTCAGTATTACAGGTATTACATATGTATAACAGGTGTTACATCAGTAATTGTGGGTGTTATATCAGTGTTATGATCTATTTGTATTACAAATATTATATTATTATTATGAGGTTATATTAGTATTTCAGTTGTTCCATCAGTATTGCAGTTGTTTCATCAGTATTATAGTTGTTATCTGGGTATTGTGGATAGTATATTGGTATTATGGTATTATGTTACATTTGTATTGTGGATGGTATATTGGCATTATGAGTAGTACATTGGTATTATGAGTGTTACAGTTGAATTACAGGTATAAGGACAGCATTATAGATGTTACCTCAGTGTTACAGATGTTTTATTTGTATTGCTGATTCTATATTGATATTGTGAATGTTACAGTTATATTATGGGTGTTAGATAAATAGTATGATTGTTATATTTGTATTGTAAATGGTACATTGATATTATCAGTGTTTTATTGCTTTTATGAGTGTTACAGTTGTATTAGGGATGTTAGATCAGTATTACCAGTGTTACATTTTACATTACTGATGTTAAAACTGTATTATAGGTGTTATATTCGTTTACCAATGTTATATTTGTAATATAGATGTCATAACTTTTTGAAGAACGTTTTAATTGTGTCACACGCCCATGGTGTGGAAGTTGAATTGTGGCCACCATGTCTTGCGTGTAAAGATGGGCCTTAGGAATCACTGGGAACCATAGGATGTGTTATGTCTAATTTTGTACACCAAGCTCTTCTATTGGGCCTTTGGAACTCAGAAGTCAGAGGAAGGTATTTACTTACCTCTACCTCCAGCTCTCCTAGAACAAGGTGGTGTTTCTCCTGACTGAGCTGAGGAGAACACAGGTCTGATCCTCTCAGGCAACATGTGCTGAACACTGGAGCACTCTCGAAGGCTGAAATGGCAGCCTCTGGTGTCTTCCTGCTGGTGGCTGGTAGAACTGCAGGACACAACTTAGTCACGGTGTTGCAGGCCCACACATCCTTTTCTGGCTTCCCTGCAGCACCAAATAAAGCCAGAGTTCAGATGGTTCAACACCACCATTTTGAAAATTCAAACTGAATTGGAGGCTATTACTCTGTAATTTGTTTGTTTGTTTTAAATTATGAAAGCATTAACGGAGAAGCATGGGAAAAGAACACAGAGGAAAACTTTACAACTTATAAAAAAATGTTATCAACATATTCTGTAGCTTAAAATGTAGAATTATAGAAATTCTAGAAGAGAGTACGGAAAGAAAGCTATGTGACCTTGGGTTTTGCACTGTGTTTTAACATATGACATCAAAGCCGATTTGTAACAGCAAAAAATATTTAACAATGTAGGCATTCTCATACTAAACGTTTACACTCTGAAAATATTTTTCAGTAAATAGGAGGACACACCACAGACTGAGAAGGAATACCTGAAAAATGCATATCTAAGCAAGAACTTGCACTCAAAATACATAAAGAAATCTTGAAACATAAGTAAAATATACTACTTAATTAAAAATGGGTAAAGAGCTAGGCTTTTAATTCACCAATGAAGATACACATATGGCTAGTAAATAAAAAGATATTCAAATGTATATATTATTAAGGGATGGAAAATTACAACAAATGAGATAGCATGGCCCATCTATATTTGCTAGAACTGATAAATTATTAAGAAGACATGACAATTTTCTGGGAGATAAACAGAGATTATTTCATTGGTTGTGGAGCGCATGATGGCACAGAAATTATGGAAGACTGTGTAGAAGACTGGAATATGCCACTCCCAGATATGATGGTAGAAAACCAGAATACTTTAACACAAAATATGCTTCTTTCATATAAGGACTATTTTGAACTCATTACTTTAAGAAAATATAGACAGAAGAGAACTCCTGAAAACAGAGTAGAACTTATACTTTTGTAAAGAAAATTTAGATCTAATAAGGAGATCCTCAGGTTAGTAGAGACTCCCTCTTAATACCAGTAAGAGAATGATGACAAAATCAATAGATATACTTATTAAGAAACTTCCAAAAACACTTTCACCAGTATACTCAGAAATGATACTTTACCAGCAATGTGAGTATCCCTTAATCCTGTCAAATGAACAGCTAAAAATATCCACTACAATATTTATGCCTAATTTATGGCTACAGTTTTACAACAAATGTATAAGATCTCTACTTGAATCTGTCCATCTGATTGTATATGCTTTCTATATAACATTTTCACACGTATGAATGACAATAAAAAATTAATTTCTGAAATGATTTAAAACTGCTCTATTCTTAATTTGCTTGGAAAAAAATAAGAACTAATAAGTGAAATATTTCTCCTTTTTTATTGCACTTTAGGTTTTGGGATATATGTGAAGAACATGCAAGATTGTTGCATAGGTACACACATGGCAGTGTGATTTGCTGCCTTCCTCCCCATCACTTATATCTGGCAATTATTCCCATGCTATCTCTCCCCAACTCCCCACACCCCACCGTCCCTCCTCTATTTCCCCCTGACAGACCCCAATGTGTGATGTTTCACTCCCTGTGTCCATGTGTTCTCATTGTTCAACACCCATCTATGAGTGAGAACATGCGGTGTTTGATTTTCTGTTCTTGCGCCATTTTCCTGAGAATTATGGTTTCCAGGTTCATCCATGTCCCTGCAAAGAACACGAACTGGTCATTATTTATTGCTGCATAGTATTCCACGGTGTATATGTGCCACATTTTCCCTGTCCAGTCTATCATCGATGGGCATTTGGGTTTGTTCCAGGTCTTTGCTATTGTAAACAGTGCCACAATGAACATTCATGTACATGTGTCCTTATAGTAGAACGATTTATAATCCTTTGGATATATACCCAGTAATGGGATTGTTGAGTCAAATGGAATTTCTATTCCTAGGTCCTTGAGGAATCACCACACTGTCTTCCACAATGGTCAAACTAGTTTACACTCCCACCAACAGTGTAAAAGTGTTCCTATTTCTCCACATCCTCTCCAGCATCTGTTGTCTCCCAGTTTTTTAATGATCGCCATTCTAACTGGCATGAGATGGTATCTCAATGTAGTTTTGATTTGCATTTCTCTAACGACCAGTGATGATGAGCATTGTTTCATATGTCTGTTGGCTTCATGTATGTCTTCTTTTGTAAAGTGTCTGTTCACATCCTTTGCCCACTTTTGAATGGGCTTTTTTTTTTTTCTTGTAAATCTGTTTCAGTTCTTTGTAGCTTCTGGATATTAGCCTTTTGTCAGATAGGTAGA
>PVKP010040149.1:0-19666 GCA_004027715.1 Plecturocebus donacophilus
TATCACATTATACCTATTTTAAAAGTGACCACATAACTGGAAGTAAATCACTCCCCAGCAATTGCATAGCATTTCACAGGTTTAAATAAAATACTGGTTGGCTGCTTATTTGTTATTTTCATCCCCTATTCCTTCCTGTCTCCATTGTTAAACACAATTATTGGCATAAAAGAGGTTTTTAATACCCATTTTTAGACTGCATTCTAGCCTGGGCAATAGAACAAGAAACCCGTTCTCTCTCCCTCTTTCTCTTCCTCGTTCTTTCTCTCTTTCATTCTCTTTCTTTCTTTTGCTCTTTCTTTTCTTTTTCTTTCTTTCAAAAAAAAAATAATAACTTTATTAGGTTAACTTATCATCCCCATTTTGTATAAGGGTTGAGTATTTTGCCTGAGGTCACACAGCCAGCATTTGAGACCAGGTAGCTTGGCTCCAATAGTCATCCTTTTAACTACCAAGATGGACTATCTCTCACATGTAGCAGCTAGAACTATGATGGTGGTCTGCTAACTCCCAGCATGGGGCTCCAGAACTGGGTCATTCTTCCATTGTCTGCCATAGTCAGCCACAGACCCTCAATCCCACAGTCTCCCTGCAGTCTCACATAAGGCCCTAACACCTACACAGCCAGTGTGCAAAGAATATGCTTCACACCCACCTACCATGGGCTGACAACTGGACTATCTCAGTCAAGGTCTTTAGCATCAGTTCAGTTCAATGAATCATTCACATGGCTGTTCACTTTCAGAGCACATTGTAAACACTGCTCTGAGTCAGCCTCCTATGTTCAGTTTCAGAGGTGCTCAGATGCATACAAACCAGCCCCTGCTCTAGGGAGCTCAGAAGGGCCTCTTGGAGGAGACAGATGTATGAGGATGTTTATGGTAACTCTCAGGAAGTGTTTAAAAGGGAGAATGAGGCTGGGCATGGTGGCTCATGCCTGTAATCCCAGCACTTTGGGAGGCCAAGGTGGGAGGAGCCCTTGAGCTCAGGTGTTCGAGACCAACCTGACCAACATGGAGAAACCTCATCTCTACTTAAAAAAAAAAAAAAAAAAAAAAAGCTGGGCATAGTGGTGCATATCTGTAGTTCCAGCTACTTGGGAGGCTGAGGCAGGAGAATCACTTGAACCCCGAAGGCATAGGTTGCAATGAGCCAAGGTGGCACCACTGCACTCCAGCTGGGGTGACAGAGTGAGACTCCATCTCAAAAAAATGAAAAATAAATAAAAAGGGGGAATGGGCAAAGAGAGAAAGGCTCTGGCTGGAGACCTCAGGGAATGCTTCCAAGAGGTGACATATAATCTCAAGAATTATCAGGCAAGTTAATAAATGATCAGTTCACCAATAACACTGTACTTGGTGCTAAAGATACAAGGATATACTGGATCATTTCTGTGTCCTCCTCCAGATCCACTGGCTACTTCTCCCACCTGCTCTGTGTCCCCAGGAAGCTGACCCAGATGGACTACGTTAGCAGGCTGCTTCGCCCTCTGGCTTCAGGTTGCATATGGTCAGGCAGAGGCACCAAGAGGAGATTAGCAGTAGAGGAAGAATGAGTTTGGGTATTTATTCCCTAGAGCATGGCCCTACAGGGTGCCTAGGGTTGACTATATTCCTCCACCCAAGGCCTTGGCTCCTGTTGGGTGGCCCTCTCTACAGCTCTTCCTTTGAATTCTAGATTCCTTCACTTGTTCTTTCAGATCCATAGGGAGGCTTCCCGCAGGGATTAAAAATTCCCCAGATGGAGTAAGAAAAAAAGCTATTACTTATTCAATCAATGCATATTTATTGAACATTCAGATATCAGACCCATTTGAATGAAATGCTGAACTTGGAAGTTTTAATAATGCTGGGAAAAGAGAGAAGGTATAAGTCAGAAATGAAGGGGCCATTAAGAAGGACAGGTGAGGGTTAAGAAAGGCATGGACATCTGTTTGTTCACCTTTCACCCCTCCTCCTTCTTTCCTCTTTGAGTACCTTCCATGCGGATCAGGTGGAACCAAGCACCCTTCACCCTATTCCCATCCTATCCCTAAAGTAGACAAATGACCCAGGCTCACCTAATCAGAATACAGCATTCTCCAGGCTACAGAGACGAGTTTACAGAGCACTGTGACCTATGCAAGGCCAATCAGAATCCCTCAACAAGATCTGATAAAGGGATACAGGGAGAGAGGGGAAGCCAGTATTCAATAACACTAAGTACCAAGTACTATTTTCAAAAGTGTTATTGGATATTTCTTCACAATGTCTTTTCAAAATGGATGTTTACTCATTTTACAAATGAGAAGACCAAGACTCAGAGAGGTTAATCATCTTGCCCAAAAACACAGAGCTAGAAAATGTCAGAGCCGGGATTCCATAGTTCAAACATTGCCTTTACTCTGTTGTTTGGTATACAGTCATTGCCACAAAAGATACACTATTCAGTAATTTGGCAATTACTTCCCTTAAATTCAAATCAAACCAATTCCCAGCCCAAGTCTTGGAATTGGGAAAGCTCACAGAGAAGAGAGGTCTGAAGTGGAGGCAATTCAGGGACTTTAAAAGCCACGTCTCGAGGGGAGGAAAACTAGGGCACCAACATGTCCCTGGGTCTAGGGACTGTTGGATGACACAGAGAGCTGGCTGGTAGATCCCTGGCCAAAGAGTCAGGAGCCTTAAGCCCCATTTTGTGCACTCTGTTCAAGGGACCTAGGACATCCTTCTCATAGCAGGAATGGAGGAAATAGGGGAGAGAACAAAAGACCATGAAGAATTTCGAGAAAGCCTGTCCTGATGCTTCCATCATGCCACTGATCTCAGCCTAAAACATCTTGGTGTGCCAGGAAGTAAGGAAGTCTTTGAAGAATAATGGAAATCTGTCAAAAGAACAGCTTGAAGGGACCACCACAGGCCAGATCTGGGATGATTTTAGGATCACAATAAATAGCAATAGTAGTGGATTATTAAACCATATATAAAGTAAGAACCCATGAGTCCATACTGACACATGGATAATATGGGAGAAGGAAATGCTCTTTCTTAAATTAGAACACCAACTAATAAATGTAGATGGAATGATGGAAATAGAAAACCATCACTTGGCAACTATCATAATAATAATTGATTCAAGCATTCATTGATATGGCTGTTAAAAGTAGTGGGTGAAAAATTTAATGATTAAGAAGGTATTATGTAGCCTCAAAGGCCTTCTGTCAAAAGATAATAATTAATTATAAAGGGGAAAATAGTAACTTTATAGTGGAGAAAATAACATCACCTTAACCAAAGTTAACATCATCAGTAATGGGAGAAAGGAACATTGTGTGCCTCCTGAAATCATTCACTAAAACGAGCACAATGTACTTCTATGATATTCCTGCCAAAAATCCATAACCTGAATCTAATTATCTGAGAAACCCACATCACACTAAGGGGCATTATGCTAAATGACTCATACTCTTCAAAAATGTCAATGTCATGAATGACAAAGAACTAGAACTATTCAAGATAAAAGGTCAAAGAGACAAGAAACTAAATACAACACATCATCCAGGACTTACTCTTTCTATAAAAGGAAGTATTGGGACAACTGGTGAGAAGATAGAGCAATATTAGATAGGAATATGAATAAGACCTATACATTAGATAATAGTGTTCTGTCCATTTTAATTGTCATAAATTGATAATTTTACTGTAATTCTGTAAGAGAATAAGCCTTGTTTTTAGAAAATACATACTAAAACATTAGAGGTAAAAGGATGCCATGTTTGCAACTTTCAAACATTTTAGAAATAAAATAATGTGTGTGTTTGTGTATGTGTTTAGTGAAAGAGAAATTAAATGAAGAAAAATGCTAATACCTGGGGAATTTGGATAAAGAATATATAAGAATTATTTGCATTATTCTTGCAACTTTGCTACAAGTTTTAGATTAGGTCAAAATTAAAAGATGTTTAAAAATAGAAAGTAAGCATTCAGTAAAGGGATCTGATCTAGAATATGCTATCTGGAAAAGCTTTTCAGGGAAAGTGACTTTGAAGCTAATATCCACTGTCATTGTCTTGGGATCACCCAGTTATCTCCTACTTTAAAGGCAGGAACTTTGTTGAGTCTACTCATACTGTGTTTTCAGTTCAGTACTGTGCCTCAATAAAGATTGATTGATTGATTGGTTAGTTGGTTGGTGGGTGGGTGGGTGTGATGGATAGATAAGACATAATCTCAATCTTCAAAAAATTTAATAAGAGAATTCCCTAAAAGGTACAAAAAGATGACAAATGTCATATATCTTAGGAAAAGAATTATAGTCTCTGACCCAACACTTCTATTATTAAAAAATAATTCCAATTTTTTAAAAAATTAGCTGGACATGGTGATGCGCGCCTAAGCTGATGCAGGAGAATCACTTGAACCAAGTGGGCAGAGGTTGCAGTGAGATGAGATTGCACCATTGCACTCCATCCTGGGGAACAACAGCAAAACTCTGTTTCAAAAAATAATAATTCTTCCAATTTTTGAGATTCAGAGGGTATGTGTACAGGTTTGTTACATAGGTATATCATGTGATGCTGAGGGTTGGGATACAACTGACCTTATCACCTAGGTAGTGAGCATAGTACCAATAGTTTTTTAACCCTTTCCCCTTCTTCCAACCCCTCTCTACTAGTCCCCAGTGTCTATTGTGGCCATCTTTATGTCCCTGAGTGCCTAATGTTTAGCTACTACTTATAAGTAAGAACATGTGGTATTTAGTTTTCTGTTCCTGTATTAATTTGCTTATAAATTAGCTGCATCCATGTTGCTAAAAAGGGCATGATTTCATTCTTTACATGGCTGCATAGTATTCCATGGTGTATATGTACCAAATTTTCTTTATTCAATCCACCACTGCTGGGAACTTAAGTTGATTCCATGTCTTCGCTGTTGTGAATAGTGCTGTGGTGAACATACAAGTGCATGTATCTTTTGGGTAGAATGATTTATTTTCTTTTGGATATATACCCAGTAATGTGATTGCTGGATGGAATGGTATTAATAGTTCTGGTATAAGTTCTTTGAGAAATATATTAACCACTTTCCACAGTGACTGAAATAATTTACATTTCCTCCTCACCAGTATCTGTTGCTGTTGTTGTTGTTTTTGCCGTTTGACTTTTTAAAAATAGCCATTATTGGCCAGGCACAGTGGCTCATGCCTGTAATCCTAGCACTTTGGGAGGCCAAGGCAGGTGGATCACCTAAATTTGGGAGTTCAAGACCAGCCTAACCAACATGGAGAAACCTCATCTCTTCTAAAAATACAAAATTAGCCGGGTGTGATGGCACATGCCTGTAATCCCAGTTACTCAGGAGGCTGAGGCAAGAGAATCACTTGAACCCAGGAAGTGGAGGTTGCAGTGAGTCAATATAGTGCCATTGCACCCCAGCCTGGGCAATAAGAGCAAAAAAATTCCATCTCAAAAGAAAATAAAATAGCCATTCTGATTGGTGTGAGACAGTATCTCATTGTGGTTTTGATTTTCACTTCTCTGGTGATTAATGATGTTGAGCATTTCTTCATATGTTTGTTGGCCACGATGTCTTCCTTTAAAAAGTGTCTGTTCATGTCTTTTGCCCAATTTTAATGATGTTGTTTTTTTGTTTGTTGAATTGTTTAGGTTCCTTACAGATTTTGGATATTAGACCTTTATCAGATGCATAGTTTGCAAATATTTTCTCCCATTCTGCAGGTTGTCTTTTACTCTGTTGATAGTTTCTTTTGCTGTGCAAAAGCTCTTTAGTTTAATTAAGTCCCACATGTCAATTTTTGGTTTTGTTACAATTGCTTTTGAGGACTTAGCGATAAATTATTTCCCAATGCCAATGTCCCGAATGGTGTTTCTCACATTTTCTTTTAGAATTCTTATAGTTTGAGGTCTTACATTTAACTATTTAATCTGGCCAGGCGCAGTGGCTCATGTCTGTAATCTCAGCATTTTGGGAGGCTGAGGCAGGTGGATCACCTGAGGTCAGGAGTTCAAGACCAGCCTGGCTAATATGGTGAAACCCCGTCTGTACTAGAAATACAAAAATTAGCCAGACATGCTGGCAGGCACCTGTAATCTCAGCTAGTCAGGAGGCTGAGGCAGGAAGACTGCTTGAACCCAGGAGGCAGAAGTTGCAGTGAGCCAAGATCACACCACTGCATTCTAGTCTGGGTGACAGGGTAAGATCCTATCTTTAAAAATAAAGAAAAATAAATAAAATCTTTAATCCATCTTGAGTTAATTTTTGTACATGGTGAAAGTTAGGGATCTACTTTTTAATCTTCTGCATATGGCCATCCCACCACCATTTATGAAATAGAGAGTCCTTTCCCCATTGCTTATTTTTTACTTTGTTGAAGATCAGATGGTTGAAGATATATGGCTTAATCTCTGGCTTCTCTATTCTGTTGTTTCATTAGTCTATGTGTCTAATTTTTGTACCAGTACCATGTTGTTTTGGTTACCGTAGTTTAATTTTGGGTCATTTGATGCCTCAGGTTTTGTTCTTTTTGCCTAGGATTGCCTTAACTATTCAGTTTTTTTCTTGGTTCCATATTGTAGGTAACATCCCCCATGGGCACTGAAGAAGGAGAACTGTCCAGACCCCAGGCACAATGAGTGCCTGAAGAATATCTTAGTTTATAGTGATATTGCTCAGCTGTTTCCTTTATATAATGCTTCATACATAATCATATATTAGTTTATAGAATTAGTGCTTGAAGTGTAACTTACTGCTTACATATATCTAACATACTTATATAGAACTTAACTAGTTCTATATAATCTTTCTATATAATCATATAGGTATTGTAGTTGGAACTTTACTGACACATTTAGTGCTGATTTATATAATCCTTCTATATAACCATATAGTAGTTTGTAGTAGGAGGAATGTCTAGAGCAGTCACAGAACAGAAGCAGTACATGGGAAAACAGCCAGACCAGGACGAGAACCAAAGATTCAGGCAGTGGCGTCCCTGCCTGAAAGGGCATATGCTGTAAGGCAGGCTTGGAGCAAATGCCTCTCATCCTGATAAAGGAGTTGTAGTACTTTGCATCCAGTTCCTGTGGAAAGCAGGCCTCAGGGCTGAGATCCTGGAAGTAACCAAGGGAAAAAAAACCCTCTGGTGTGACCAGTCACAGCAGCTGTACACCCTGTCAGTCTTTTCTCGCTTCTGTGCTAGCTTAAAGAATCCTCCTATAAATATCTTAAGAGCACAAGTCTGTCAGCTCCCACTGCATTAAGCTTCCAGTATCCTTCTATTAGAAATCCTTTGAAGTTTCCAGTCCCCAGATAAGAAGTGTTATGCATGACACCTGTTGTACACAGCCCACCTCCTTGCTTCGGTGACCTAATGGGGGTGGACCCCTTTTCTGTACTACTGTGCACGGCACGTCCCCCTGCTGCGCACGGCCCACCTCTCTGCCCAGGTGACATAATGGGGTGGTCCCCTCACTTGTAACTCACGTGATTATGTATGCCCTGTTACTAAGCCTATAGATGATGACCTCACTCATGACCCTGCCCCCTGCTTGTACCTAATAAATACAGATGCTCTTGGACATTTGGGGGCCACCGCTGATCTCCACTCACAAGTGGTGTGGCCCCCCAAGTCCAGATGCTCTTCACCAGTTCTTCAGTGTCCTGTTCCTTTACTTCTTGGATCCTGCACCTCAACACAGCATAAGGGACACCCCAAAACCCTGTGGGGCCTCCACAGCCCTACATATATGAATTTTAAAACAGTTTATCCTAATTCTGTGAAAAATGACATCGGTAGTTTGATAGGAATAGTGTTGAATCTATAAATTGTTTTGGGAAATATGGCCATTTTAAGGATATTGATTCTTTCAAGCTATGAGTATGGAATATTTTCCATTTGTTTGTGTCATCTCTGATTTCTTTCAGTGGTGTTCTGTAGTTCTCTTGCCTTGATGCTCTGACTAGGACTTCCAATTCTATTTTTTAGAGTCTATTCTAATAATATTTCAAAATATTTGACTAAAGGAATGTTTATTACAATATTTTTTTAAAAGCACATATTTTAAGTCAATATGATTTCTAATAGTAACAGCTTGACTAATGTTTGGTCCATTTATGATGAAATGGTACAGAGTCATCAAAATTGTCCCCAGGCAGATGGAACAACACGTGGAATGGCCTGGAGAAGTATCCTCCAGTTTCTGAAGGATTTTTATTTTATTCATTTTGAGACAGAGTCTGGCTCTGTTGCCCAGGCTCGAGTTCGGTGGCGTGATCTCAGCTCGCTGCAACTTCCACCTCCTGGGTTCAATTGATTCTTCTCCTTCAGCCTCCCAAGTACTTGGCACTACAGGCACGCACCACCACACCTGTCTAATTTTTGTATTTTTAGTGAAGACGGTATTTCATGATGTTGGCCAAGCTATCTCAAACTCCTGACCTCAGGTGATCCACCTGCCTCAGCCTCCCAAAGTGCTGGGATTACAGGCATGAGCCACCGCACCCAGCCTGAGATTCCAAAGGATTTTAAAAGCCATCATTATAACTTTAAACTCACTTCTGAGAGCATCCAGGAGCTACTGAGGATTTTAAGCAAAGGAGTAACATTGGCTACAAAACATATGTGAGATAGGCCAGAAAGGGGACTGGGCCAGAGAGACTACTTACAAGCTGTTGCCATTGTCCATGTGAGAAGCACGAAGCCAAAGGATTGCAATGGAGTAGAGAGAAGTAGATAAATCCCAGGAGTGTTAATATTTAGAACTGCTGAAATTTGCTTACCAATTACATGTGAATGCTGAGGATGCATTAGACACATTGTCTTTGCTCTGTATCCCCCAAATACTTTTAAAATGCTCCATTAACACGTTGATAGTTTCCATCAGTGTTACCCTTGCCTTCCCAGAGTAGAAAGGAAACCCACATTTCCCAGGCTTCCTCACAGCTTGGGGACAGAAGTCTGCCTGATTCAACTAGCCAGATGCACCACTACAAGAAGTAACCTATGCAGGAACACAGGCTGGACAACGGGCATCCATTTTGCTGGTACAGGGTGCAGGGAAAGCTGTGTGATTTCTCATCTCAGGGACAACTGTATGGTTGTAAGTAGGACAAATCTGCCTGTGGACCTGGAAGTGGATCTGGGAGCAGTCCTGGGAGCTTAGCCAACAGCTCAGATGTCTACCCTTCAAATAATTCTGTGAGAGGAAAAGAGAGAGAAGGAAAAAGAAGGAAAAAACTTTTCTTTCAGAAATGGGAATGGACTCTGCTGTCTGCAACTAACAAACTTTGACCAACAAAGAAGTAGAGGGAAGAAACAAAGATTTGTGGCTTGGGCTCCAGAGGAAAGGTGGGGCCACTAGACATAGGGTCAATACATAACATGATTGTGGTAGGCACTGCTGGGAGGAAATGTGGTCTGAAGAAGCAGCTATTATGTGTTCAGTTACACCGTAATGATTATAGAAACGAGATACAGATGCATGAAAGCTTATGTGTGATCATGGTAGCATTTAAATCCAGGTGAAGACAGAAATATCGGGTAGGGCTTGAACCAAATACAGATGACCCTAGAGTGAGGTTAGGGCTAGTGAGAGAAGGCATCTGCAGAAGGGTTCCTTGTTTTTCTGTAGGTGATTATTGTATTTGGGAGGGCATTGCTTGGCTCCTGTTACCTGCAACTGTCTAATGGTCATGCTGAGAACAACATCTACTGTCCTGATTTCAGTGGTGGCAGGAACTAGGAATTAGGAACTAGGAAACCCAAAGCTTTGGCAAATCACATTCATTCTCTGAGCTAGTTTTCTCATCTGAAAAATGACTATGTTGGGTGATAATCACTGCCATTGCGTGCTGAGCACTAGACTCATATCAAAATATCTTCCCCAATCCTCATCCACAGCCCTGGATATCAGCACTACTGTTACTCCGGTGAAAACTGTGGGGCCCAGAGAGGTTAAAAAACCAGCTCCAGGTCACAGGGCTAGTAAGTGATAGAACCAACACATACCCATGTCTGGTTCTTGCTGAAAAGTCTAGCTCATGAGCACTGTCCCCAGTGCCTACCTGTCCGAGAGGGTTGTTAGGTGGCAAATAAAGCCACATGAGAAGCGGTGTTCCGTCATTGGTTAAAGCTGAGATGTACAGCCTAAAAGCCTGGCTTCAAATCCTGGCTCTGATGTTTGTTTACTATATGAATTTAAATAAGTTACTTAATCGCTCTACCTTTTTTTTTTTAAGACAGAGTCTCACTCTGTCACCAGGCTGGAGAGCAGTGGCACAATCTAGGCTCACCACAACCTCCGCCTCCCAGCTTCAAACGATTCTCCTGCCTCAGCCTCCCAAGTAGCTGGGACAATAGGTGCACACCACTATACTCACCTAATTTTTGTATATTTAGTAGAGACAAGATTTCACCATGTTGGCCAGGCTGGTCGCCATCTCTTGACCTCGTGATCTACCTGTCTTGGCCTCTCAAAGTGCTGGGATTACAGGCGTGTGCCACTGTGCCCAGCCCTGCCTTTTTATTATTCATAAAAAGACTGTAATATTGACTACTGCCTTGTCTGCCTGCCAGGGTGAGGATACAAATAATAATAATTATAAAACAAGAATGACCACAAAACCAACATTTATATGATGCTTAAGTTGCTTCGGGCACTGTTCTAAGCACTTTTCAGAAATGTGAGCTGATGCATGTGACTATAATTTTAAAACCAGAAAGGAGTTTCACTGTTAACCTCAAGTTTTTATAGCCAAATGAAATGTCACAGGCCTGCTGGCTGCTCTGATTTCTAGGGGCTGGATTCATAGGGGACGTATCTTCAAATGAAAACTCAGGTTCTGCCCAGTAATGGTCTCTCTTAACTCCCATCTCTTTAAACAGCAGTGATGACTTCAAAGAAAGAATATGACGGACCCTTTACGCAGAAACGTAGGATGTTTATTCCTTTGCTCAGGAGGAATCACAGAAGTCCAATCCATTCTCAACAATGAGGCTTACAGATCTGAAACTTTGCCCATAATGACCTCAATGCAAAACACAGGGGAATCCACCAGCAATTCTTTCTCTCCTTTCCCAGAACAGATATGACAGCTCAGGCTTTGAGATGCATTGGGTCAGTGTCCTGAATTTCAGAAGCATCGCAAATAATCCTACTCCTCTCCCAGCCACTTCAGCTCCCTCTTCTCTTTCCACATCCCAGACCTGACTACTGTGTGTGTGTGTGTGTGTGTGTGTGTGTGTCAGAGTCTTGCTCTGGAGTGTGGTGGTACAATCTCAGCTCACTGCAACCTCCACCTCCTGGGTTCAAGTGATTTTTTTGCCTCAGCCTACAGGTGTATGCCACTGTGCCCAGCTAGTTTTTGTATTTTTTATAGAGATGGGCTTCACCATGTTGGCCAGGCTGGTCTTGAACTCCTGACCTCAGGTGATCTGCCCACCTCGGCTTCCCAAAGTGCTAGGATTACAGGTGTTAGCTACCACAACCAGCCCAAACTGACTTTTCTATCCTGCCTCATGGTACCATAGAATCACAGACAAGTGTCTTTTCCCTTCCTTGGACCATAAAACCTGGCCCAAGGGTGCCTCATTATCTTCCTAGAAAAAAACCAGTTTGGAAGATAGGTGAAAAGGACCTTTCTTCCCTATGGCACATCCAGCTTGCACATCCTCAGCTCATCTACTATTGAATTCCTTCCTTCAACAGCCTCTCCTCACCCTCGGTCATTTTTGTTCCATCTTTATGATATTGTCCTATTTCTGTACCATTCATACTATTATTTACTCAGGAGTTGCCTTTCAATCTAGTCACTTTTTATTGGTTTATTGTTTTTTGTTTTGAGACGGAGTCTTGCTCTGTCACCCAGGTTGGAGTGCAGTAGCACTCTCCACCTCCCAGGTTCAAGCGGTTCTCCTTCCTCAGTCTCCTGAGTAACTGGGATTACAGGCGCCCATCACCACGCCTGGCTAATTTTTTGTATTTTTAGTAGATTCAGGGTTTCACGGTGTTGGCCAGACTAGTCTCAAACTCCTGAGCTCAAGTGATCTGACCCCCTCACCAACCTAGTCACTTTTCACTTAAATTCCTATTACAAGGAAACTTTGTATGACAATTGTAAATTGCAAACCTGAATTGGGAAGATTTTTGTCTGCTCCTGTAACTCTCTGCAGTAACTGAGGGTAACTCAGAACGATTATCAGGAAAGAGCAATACCATTAGATTCTAACACACTGCTGCTGCTTGCTCAAGACACTGCCTGAGGGCCTGCTTTCTCTACTTATAATTAGAAAGACTGAAAGAAAGTGGAATAGAGAATTGTTGCCTCACTCTGATTCGGTGTTGTTTCATGCCATGCCTTCTGATGTTCTAAAATTATCCTGAGTAGAACCAGCCTGTGAATGCTATCCTTTGAAAACAATGCTGTAAAGGGATTAAAGTCCTTCTCTTCTTCAAAGAGACTGACGACAATTTCTTGTCGGGGGAGGGGGGCATAGAGACCAGCTCCTGTCCCTGTCTGTCTCCCACGGTTAATTCCCACCTCCATCCTTCGATCAGAATGCAAGAGATCTTCCAGACAACTGCTCATCAATAGTTGCCAGCCTCGGGATCTCTGAGATCCTTTAAGGGAGAAGTTGTAAGCAACCATGGGCCAATAGTATTTATCCTCCATTATCCATCATCAGGGTAAACGACCCAAGGAAAAGATGATACACACACGCGCGCGCACACACACACACCCCTTCTTCTCCCCCCACCCCACCTTTGTTTTTTTTTTTTTTTTGAGATGGAGTCTCGTTCTGTCACCAGACTGGAGTGCAGTGGTGTGACTCAGCTCACTGCAACCTTCGCCTCCCTGGTTCAAGTGATTCTCCTGCCTCAGCCTCCCGAGTAGCGGGGATTATAGGTGCTCACCACTACACCCGGCTAATATTGTATTTTTAGTAGAGATGGGGTTTCACCATGTTGGTCAGGCTGGTCTCAAACTCCTGACCTCACGTGATCTGCTCACCTCGGCCTCCCAAAGTGCTGGGATTACAGTCATGAGCCACTGTGCCTGGCCCCTCCCTCCTCTTACATTCAGTCTTTGGGGAGATTCCCAGTGTTTTTCTGATTGCTGCTATAAAAAGGGCCAGGGACTCTCCTTTCTGGAAAATGCTTGCTTTCTAGATGAGGCATGGCCCATTCTGGTCTGGGCCCCTGGACACATTCTCTCACCACCCTTCAGCACACTCTTCCTCTCCACTAAGTAGTAAGACACCAAGTGCTCAGCTGTCGCTATGACCTAGGGAAAGGTCCATGGCATCTACCTAGCCTTCCCTCACCAGGGTCCACCATCTGAGATTCACAGGGCCTGGAAAGAAGGCAGCACTGACATGCCCAGGCCAGGGCATCGGGGCACCATGGGACTAGGCAAAAGCCTCAGTGTAATAAAGACCTGTGTTGCCTGCCTTGTCCTCTGTGTATCCATTTTCCTCTGGCAGCACAGCTCAGGATTTCCAGATCATGCTCTTCCGAATACTGTCATCAAATCTGGAAAGTGCTGACATATATAGAGGAAAAAAGTGTCTGGAAAGAAATACACCAAGTGTTATTACTCTGGATTTCTATGGAATAGTGGGTAACTTTTTACATTTGAAATGAATATTATAAATATTTGTTTTCTCTAAATGGTTTTAAATTTTCTTTTCACTGATCTATAGATAGATAGACAGATGATAGATAGATAAATATATCTATCTATATAGCTATCTATATATATAGCTACTCCAGTCACAAAATGATATGCAGACTTCCAGCTAGAGCAGGAAGTTTGAAAAAGAAAAACTGCTCAAAAATGTCCAACTTGGCAATTTTAATTCCACATTAAGTGTTTTCTATCACATATCTATATCTTATAGTTTCTATAGATCTGTATTTTATAGTTTCTTTTCAAAACGGCCACACTATAGTTACTTTAATCCAGTGCTTTTTGACCTTGGAATCTGTTTTATCAAGTAACACCTAAAAATAGCCTATAGAATTGATTGTTCCAACAAACATGCTTTTGGAAACAGGGATCTGGTTCATTTTTCCTTCCCCATTTTCAGCCAATAGAACTAAGAACCAGAGAGATGAGGTGACTCATTCAGAGAGTCACACAACCATGAAGAAACCAAGTTTGAAGTTGAACTAAGATCCTCTCATGCAAGACCAGTGTCAAATCATGCTGGTCATGCACATGCCACTCCCAGGACACAAGCACATTGTAGCCTCTGTGAACAGTGTCCCCTAGAGTTGTGCAGGCCACACCAGTGTGGCTATACTACACTTACTTCACATCACTACCAAGGTTGAACAGATGAATAAAGTATCTTCTGTTATTACTTGAAGAAGTAAAATAATATCATAGCTAATTGTTGCAATTATCAAAGTAGCTTTTAAGAAGGTCCTTGGCCAGGCTTGGTGGCTCACACCTGTAATCTCAATACTTTAAGACGTCAAGGCAGGAGCGTCACTTGAGCCCAGGAGTTCAAGACTAGCCTAGACAATATAGTAAACATATATATTTAGCTTAAATATCTCTATAAAAATATTTTTAAATTAGCCAGGCTTGGTGGGATACGCCTATAGTCCTAGATACTCAGGAGGCTGAGGCCGGAGGATCACATGAGCCCAGGAAGTTGAGGCTGCAGTGAGCTATGCGAGTGCTACTACATTTTAGCCGCGGCAGTAGACACTCTCCAAAAGAGGAAGAAGGTCCTGAGAAGGCAGATATAGTGGCTTTACTCTGTTACAAACTTGGGTTCTCAGTTTAGGATGTTGGCTGTCTGACTGACATATAGTTTGGAGAATCAGAATACAATATTTCTCTCTCTTTCTCCTTTTCTACCTTCCTTCCTCCTTAAAAAAAAGACACCGAGTGCCTAAGAAGTGTGCAAAGCGTTGTGCTCTAAGACAGGCCTCAAGGGAGCTACTGTCAAAGTCATTGCTATTGGCATAGAGTTCTCTAACCTGCTGAGGAATTCCATTTTCAGGACAAATTTAACTGCATTTAATTTTGGTTTTCTTACCCACTGCACCAAGTGAGCCCAAACCGCAATGGTAATTAAAATAACAAGTACATTTCCTTCTCTTCCTCCATCTCACGATCCCCCATCCCAAACAGACTCAGTACTGCTGGAAAGCATCCACTTTTTGTCCCACACTGCCAGCCCAGGTGTGGAAATCTTTACTTCTCTGAACCAAGAGGCCAGCCTTGCTTCCTCTTCTGTGCCACATTCAAGCCATAACCCCCCGACACTTCCCTCAAACCCCTCCACTGCTCCTGACATCTGTCTCCACTACTTCAGGGCAGACACTGCATCCCTGCCACAGCCTCCCCTGACTGTGTCCCCACTCCCTACCAAAAGTGCCTCAGCCTTTCCTGCCTCCCAGCCTCTGCTCTGTCCACCGATGATTTGTGTCCCTCCTCCTTCCTGCCCATAGCTCCTTCCCATCCTTTACCCTTCAGTTTAAGTTGGGATTTTCCTCTATCTCCTGCCTCTTTATTTTCAAAAATGCTTCCCAGAGTTAGGTTGGTGCAAAAGTCATTGTAGTTTTTGCCATTAAAACTTTAATTAGGTCCCATTTGTCTATTTTGGCTTTTGTTGCCATGCTTTTGGTGTTTTAGTCATGAAGTCCTTATCTATGCCTATGTCCTGAATGGTTTTGCCTTGGTTTTATTGTAAGACTTTTATGGTGTTAGGTCTTATGTTTAAGTCTTTAATCCATCTGGAGTTAATTTTAGTGTAAGATGTCAGGAAGGGGTCCAGTCTCTGCTTTCTGCACATGGCTAGCCAGTTTTCCCAACACCATTTATTAAACAGTGAATTCTTTCCTCATTGCTTGTTTTTGTCAGGTTTGTCAAAGATCAGATGCTTGTAGATGTGTGGCATTGCCTCTGAGGCTTCTGTTCTGTTCCATTGGTCTATATCTCTGTTTTGGTACCAGTACCATGCTGTTTTGATTACTGTAGCCTTGTAGTATAGTTTGAAGTCAGGTAGCATGATGTCTCCAGCTTTGTTCTCTTTTCTTAGGATTGTCTTGGCTATGTGGGCTCTCTTTTGGTTCCAAATGAAGTTTAAGGTGGTTTTTTCCAGTTCTGTGAAGAGGGTCACAGGTAGCTTGATGGGGATAGTATTGAATCTATAAATTACTTTGGGCAGTATGGCCATTTTCATAATAATGATTCTTCCTAACCATGAGCATGGAATGTTTTTCCATCTGTTTGTGTCCTCTCTTATTTCCTTGAGCAGTGGTTTGTAGCTCTCCTTGAAGAGGTTTTTTGCATCCTTTGTTAGTTGTATTCCTAGGTATTTTATTCTCTTTGTAGCAATTGTGAATGGAAGTTCATTCTTGATTTCTCTCTAAGTCTGTTATTGGTATATAGGACTGTTTGTGATTTCTGCACACTGATTTTGTATCCTGAGACTTTGCTGAGGTTGCTTATCAGTTTCAGGAGATTTTGGGCTAAGACTATGGGGTCTTCTAAATATACAATCATGTCATCTGCAAATAGAGACAATTTGATTTCCTCTTTTCCTATTTGAATACACTTTATTTCTTTTTCTTGCCTGATTGCTCTGGCTAGAACTTCCAATTCTATATTGAATAGGAGTGGTGAGAGAGGGCATCCTTGTCTAGTGCCAGATTTCAAAGGGCATGCTTCCAGTTTTTGTCCATTCAGTATGATATTGGCTGCAGGTTTGTTTTAAATAGCTTTTATTACTTTGAGATACGTTCCATCGATATCCAGTGGATTGAGAGTTTTTAGCATAAGGGCAGCTGAATTTTAACAAAGGCCTTCTCTGCATCTATTGAGATAATCATGTGGTTTTTGTCTTTGGTTCTGTTTATTGGTGGATTACGTTTATGGACTTGTGTATGTTGAACCAGCCTTGCATCCCTGGGATGAAGCCTACTTGATCATGATGGATAAGCTTTTTGATGTGCTGTTGCAATCGGTTTGCCCATATTTTATTGAAGATTTTTGCATCTATGTTCATCATGGATATTGGCCTGAAGATTTCTTTTTTTGTTGAGTCTCTGCCAAGTTTTGGTATCAGGATGATGTTGGTCTCACAAGATGATCCGAGAAGGATTCCCTCTTTTTGGATTGTTTGGATAGTTTCAGAAGGAGTGGTACCAGCTCCTCTTTGTATGTCTGGTAGGATTTGGCTGCGAACCCATCTGGACATGGGCTTTTTTTGGTTGGTAGGCTATTAATTGCTGCCTTAACTTCAGCCCTTGTTACTGGTCTATTCAGGGTTTCAACTTCTTCCTGGTTTAGGCTTGGGAGGGTCCAAGTGTCTAGGAATTTATCCATTTCTTACAGGTTTACTGGTTTGTGTACATAGTGTTGGTTGTAGTAATCTTTGATGGTAGTTTGTATTTCTGTGGAATCAGTGGTGATATCCCCTTTATCCTTTTTTATTGCATCTATTTGATTCTTCTCTCTTTTCTTTTTTATTAATCTGGCTAGCAGTCTATTTCGTTGATCTTTTCAAAATACCAGCTTCTGGATTTATTGATTTTTTTTTTGCAGGGATTTTTGTGTCTCTATCTCCTTCACTTCTGCTCTGATCTTAGTTATTTCTTGTCCTCTGCTACCTTTTGAGGTTTTTGGATCTTGCTCCCCTAGCTCTTTCAATTTTGATGACAGGGTGTCAATTTTAGACCTTTCCTTGATTCTCATGTGGGTATTTATTGCCATAAATTTTCCTCTAGACACTGTTTTAAATGTGTCCCAGAGATTCTGGTATGTTGTGTCTTCGTTCTTGTTGGTTTTGAAGAACATCTTTATTTCTGCCTTCATTTCATTGTTTATCCAGTCAACATTCAAGAGCCAATTATTCAGTTTCCATGAAGTTGTGCAGTTCTGAGTTAGTTTCTTAATCCTGAGTGCTAATTTGATTGCCCTGTGGTCTGAGAGACTGTTATGATTTCCGTTCCTTTGCATTTGCTGAGGAGTGATTTACTTCCAATTATGTGGTCAATTTTAGACTAGGTGTGATGTGGTGTCGAGAAGAATGTATATTCTGTGCATTTGGGGTGGAGAGTTCTGTAGATGTCTATTAGGTTTGCTTGGTCCAGATCTGAGTTCAAGTCCTGGATTTCCTTGTTATATTTCTGTCTCATTGATCTGTCTAATATTGACAGTGGAGTGTTAAAGCCTCCCACTATTATTGTCTAGGAGTCTAAGTCTCTTTGTAGGTCATTAAGAACTTGCTTTATGTATGTGGGTGCTCCTGTATTGGGTGTATATGTATTTAGGATTGTTAGCTCTTCTTGTTGCATTGATCCTTTTACCATTATGTAATGCCCTTCTTTGTCTCTTTTGATCTTTGTTGGTTTAAAGTCTATTTTATCAGAGACTAGGATTGCAACTTCTGATTTTTTTTGCTCTCCATTTGCTTGATAAATCTTCCTCCATCCCTTTATTTTGAGCCTATGTGTGTCCCTGCATGTGAGATGGGTTTCCTGGATACAGCACACCGATGGCTTTTGACTTTTTATCCAATTTGCCAGCCTGTGTCTTTTGATTGGGGCATTTAGCCGATTTACATTCAAGGTTAATATTGTTATGTGTGAATTTGATCCTGCCATTTTTATGCTAGCTGGTTGTTTTGCCCATTAGTTGACGCCATTTCATTTTGTCGATGCTTTTTACCATTTGGTACGTTTTTGGAGTGGTTGGTACTAGTTGTTCTTTTCTATGTTTAGTGCTTTCTTCAGGAGCTCTTGTAAGGCGGGCCTGGTGGTGATGAAATCTCTGAGTACTTGCTTGTTCATAAAGGATTTTATTTCTTCTTCGCTTATGAAGCTTAGTTTGGCTGGGTATGAAATTCTTGGTTGAAAGTTTTTTCTTTGAGGATGTTGAATGTTGGTCCCACTCTTCTGGCTTGCAGAGTTTCTGCCAACAGATCCGCTGTGAGTCTGATGGGCTTCCCTTTTTGGGTAACACAACCTTTTTCTCTGGCTGCCCTTAGCATTTTTGCCTTGATTTCAACCCTGGTGAATCTGATGTTTATGTGTCTTGGGGTTGCTCTTCTTGAGGAATATCTTTGTGGTGTTCTCTGTATTTCCTGGACTTGAATATTGGCCTGCCTCGCTAGGTTGGGAAGTTCTCCTGGATAGTATCCTGGAGAGTGTTTTCCAGCTTGGATTCATTCTCTCCATCACATTCAGGTATACCTATCAAACGTAGATTAGGTCTTTGCACATAATCCCATATTTCTTGGAGGCTTTGTTCATCTCTTTTCATTCTTTTTTCTCTAATCTTGTCTTCTCATTTCATTTCATTGAGTTAATCATCAGTCTCCGATATCCTTTCTTCTGCTTGGTTGATTCGGCTATTGAATCTTGTGTATGCTTCGCAAAGTTCTCGTGTTGTTTTTCAGCTCTATTAAGTCATTTATATTCTTCTCTAAGCTGTTTATTCTCACTAGCATTTTGTCAAACCTTTTTTCAGGGTTCTTAGTTTCTTTGCATTGGGTTAGAACATGTTCTTTTAGCTCAGAGAATTTTGTTATCATCCACCTTCTGAAGCCTGTTTTTGTCAATTCATCAGACTCATTCTCCATCCAGCTTTGTTCCTTTGCTGGTGATGAGTTGCGATCCCTTGGAGGAGGAGAGGCATTCTGGTCTTGGGTG
>PVKP010040150.1:0-19663 GCA_004027715.1 Plecturocebus donacophilus
CTTCTCTAAGTTGTCCATTCTTGTTAACATTTCGTTAAATCTTCTTTCAAGGTTCTTAGTTTCTTTGCATTGGGTTAGAACATGTTCTTTTAGCTCACAGAAGATTCTTGTTATCCACCTTCTGAAGCCTGATTCTGTGAGTTCATCACACTCATCCTCCGTCAAGCCTTGTTCTCTTGCTGATGAGGAGCTGCGATCCTCGGTAGGAGGAGAAGCATTCTGATTTCGGGTGTTCTCAGCGTTTTTGCACTGGTTTCTTCCCATTTTTGTGGATTTATCCACCTGTCGTCTTTGTAATTGCCGACTTTGAGATTGGGTCCCTGAGTGGATGTCCGGCTTGTTGGTGATGAAGTTTTTTCTGTTTCTTAGTTTTCCTTCGGGGGGCACCCCTTCCCCACAGAGCTGGGCCTTCCCAGGTTCAGCTGTGCTTCTCCATCCTCAGCGCTTCCAATTGCTGTTCTCCTTGTGGGGATGGGACCGACCGCTCCCGACCAAAAGGGCACCACCCAGTCCCGCACACTCCGCACCGAGAAGCGCTGGGCCGGCCAAAAGAGTTGCGCTAGCGACCTGCGTGGCTCCCTCGCCGGGAATCTCACAGTCCGTGGGCATCAAATATTCGTCTGCAACTGCGGCGTCCACTCGCTTTCTGCGCCCTCACCGTGAGCCACAATCCCGAGCTGCTGCTACGCGGCCATTTTGGATCTCTCTCCGCCCGGTGATGAAGTTTTTCTGTTTCTTAGTTTTCCTTTGGCGGACGCCGGTTCCCCTCAGAGCCAGACCTTCCCGGGTTCGCTGCGCCCGCTGTGAAAGTCTCAGTCCTCAGCGCTTCCAATTGCTGTTTTCCTTGTGGGGATGGGACCAGCCGAGCCCGTCCCCGTCCGTCCCGCACACTCCGCACCGGGAAGCGCCGCGCTGGGTGCCGGCAAAAGAGCCACGCTGGCCAAAAGAGTCGCGCCGGCGACCCACGTGGTTTCTCCGCCGGGAATCTCCCGGTCTGTGGGCAACAAAAACTCGTCGGAAAGTGCGGCGTCCACTCGTTCTCTGCACTTTCACTGGGAGCTACATTCCTGAGCTGTTGCTAGTCGGCCATCTTGGATCTCTCTCCCCTAGACTAGTATCTTTAATCTTAATGTGAGAATTTTTTTATGCCATTAGGTAAAAATGTGTTCAAAGAATAATTTATAAAGGAATATGACAGTGAAATATATCTTTTGTTTCCTGCACCACCGAATAAATATCTAAGGTTTGCTATTATCACAGGCTTTAAAGATCTCTCATTTCTCTGCTTTATTATTTTTCTGATTTAAAAAATAGATCTACTTTCTAATGTGATGATAAAAAACAGATAATAAGAGTCTGTGGGAGAGTAACCTAAGATGCCATCTTTTGTAAATAGGAAATGTAATGATTTAGATAAATAAAAATTTTTTGGGGTATTAAAAAATTAATATCTCAGACTTCAGGGTATTAGAAACAGCAACATCACCCAAGTTAGCTTCATTTTCATTCTTCAAGGCCAAATACTAGAGAGAATTGAGTTTAAGAATATATACTTCATTAATCAAGGGGAAGTAGATTAGGAAACTCATGTTTAGACTAAGAGAAGTGAACAGTAATTTAATTGGGTTGAGTCTTCACAAATCACAAGAAAATGAATTAAAGGAGTAAAGAGATGAAGTGGAAAACAAAGGTATCAGTATGTGTTCTCACCAAAAACAAAAAGATAGTTTTTATTGTGAGATGTTTAAGATATATCAAAACATTAAAACTTTTCCTTGTTTAGTTAAAAATTACTCATTTTTAAAACACCGATAACAGCAGTCAGAAAACTCCAGAAACTCTAAAAAGGCACGTGAGTTTCCTTCAGAAATAATAAAATACAGAGACACAGGCAGCCAGTGAGTCAACAAATTTTTATTGGGTAATTAGTATTTTCCTGGTACTTGGGAACAGTGAGTCACCTAACAGAGATCCTGCTCCAAACTGTAGCTTTTACATTTTAATATGATGGACATTGAAAAGATATGTAAACTTATAAACTGATAAACAAATATAAGCAAGCTCTGGGATAGCAAAGTTTTCTTTCTTGGATTGGGTATGTAGAAGAGCAAGTACATTCAGGAGGACTGGAGAGAATTGACATTAAATGAGTCAGAATCACGATGCCAGTTTTAATCTTAAATCACATGAGAGAAGAAGCATTAGATAACCAGGGTAAGCTGCTCTGTGAGAGGGCTGTGTTCTGAAGGATTTTAAGAACATGAAGCTCTTTAGCCTGACAGACATAATGAGGTCTAACAGAACTAATCAACCTTCCTCTTTCCCAGTGACTTGTCAAAATTCTGCGTAATGGAAAATTGCAAGGGGTTTTTCCAGATCTGCTTTGAAATGTAATTCTTCTTAAAGATACTACTTTGCCATGAGTAATCAGACTTCCTGTTCTAATGTCCACATTCCTATTCAGCTTGTTCACTGTTTTGAATTCCATGTAAGTCCTGCTGCTTCAATCAGAGACCCTAAATAAGCATTTCAAACTTAATAGGCTAAAACGACGTTGTAGATTTTATTAACAAAACTCTGCTTCTTATAGTTCCCTATTTTATCAAAGTGAATGGCGAGGTGCTCACACTAGAATCATTTGTAATTGTCCTCTGTTCACTTCCCTCATCTAATCAATTGTCAAGTCGTATTTGTTAGAGTTTAAAGGTAATAATGAGTAATATTCCTCTTTACTCTGAATTCTAAGTAAATTATGAAATAGACAAAAGAATCAGAAAGCAATGTAAATACTCTATTACTGGTAAAGTTGTACTGAAACATGTGAATTGGACTAAAAGCCAAAAAGTGCTTCCTATTATGCCCAAACCCAAGTCTGATAGAAACCCTTTTTGGGAGGATTGTACAGCCTGCCTGAGGGAAAAAAGAAGTCCTTCCTCTCACTTCCTTGAGAAAAGCAACACTTGAATACTGACCTTTGATTAATTAATTCTCTCCAGTGAAAATAATGAGAACAGTTGATGCTATATTAAGTGTTTTGGATATTGTGAGAAATGAAGAAATACAGAAACATGTTGGACTTGTTAGTAGAAGTTTTTTTCTGAATGAATTGAAGGAATATATGGAGAAGAGAAAATGGTTTCTATTATGCTCATTGCCTTTTTTTTTAGATCAATTCAGGTAAAATTTGTATACAACAAAATATACCCATTTAAGTAAACATTTCAATGAGTTTGACAAGTTTTTATACCTATATAAACTGTGAAATGTTGACCTAAAAGGAAGAGGCTGAGACACAAAATATAATTAGAGTTTACTTGAGCCAAAGTGAGGACAGAAGACTGAAGACCAGACCCAAGTGCCCTTGACTGTGAGCTTCCTTGGGCCTTTGTTACAAGCAGGCTTTTAAAGGTAAAAGAGGGAGTCAGGGGATGGGTTGGTACAAAGTTGTTTGTCAAAAATTCTCATTGGTTCACAGAAATAACATTGATTAGTGACTGACTATAAATCACTAATCTATAGAGAATGGATTATAGTGCCTGGTGTGATATCATTAAGTTAATTTGTAATCACTCCTGGCAATAGCAAGCAGTTGCAAGACATGAATACATAGCTCAAAAAGAGGGAGTAGGATGTGGTTGCTCTCATTTTAATGTCCCTCTGGGCCTGATAATTTAAAGGGACACTTATTCTTCTGATAATATTTTTTCTTTTTAAAAATGCAATCAAGTTAAACATTTTTATTACCACCAAAGTTCTCTAAACTTTTTCTTAGTCAATCCTACTTCCACCCAACACAAAATAACCATTGATCTGTTCTAAATGTGGATCATATTTTCCCTTTCTAGAGTTTCATATTAAAAAAATTATACAGTATGTTCTCCATAGAGAACATATAAAGAAGTGTCTGGCTTCTTTTGTTTGGCTGTTTTTGAGATTTATCTATATTGTTGTTGCTGCTGGTAGTTTATTCCCTTCTACCAGTGAGTAGTATTTCATTGTGTAAATGCAACATACATATAAATGTCTATACATTTTTCTGTTGATGGACATTTGTTTTTTTCCTGAAGTTTGGCTTTTATGAAAACATGTTATAAATGTTCATGTAGAAGTCTTTTTGTAAATATGTTTTTTCCCTTCTCTTGAATAAGTTTCTAGAAATAAAATTAATGAGTCAAATGGTAATTGTAAGTATATCTTTATAAATATGCTGAACATCTGATGAGATGTCTTAGGTTTTTCTTTACATTTTTTCCTCTGTATATGATGTATCTGCTTTCTCTGTTTTAAAGCTTTTTCACTATTGATTTTTTATTTTGTAAAAACATTTCCATAGGTTATCAGGGTACAGGTGGTGTTTGGTTACATGAGTAAGTTCTTTTATTTTTGAGATTTTGGTGCACTCATCACCTGAACAGTGTACACTGCACCCTATTTGAAGTCTTTTATCCCTTTTCCCCCCCAGCTCTTCCCCTCAAGTACCCAAAGTCCATTGTATTATTCTTATGCCTTTGTGTCCTACTGGTTTAGCTCCCACATATCAGTGAGAACATACAATGTTTGGCTTTCCATTCCTGAGTTACTTCACTTAGAATAATAGTCTACAGTCTCATCCAGGTCCCTGCAAATACTATTATTTCATTCCTTTTCATGGCTGAGTAGTATTCCATGGTATAAATATACATACCACATTTTCTTTATCCACTTGTTGACTGATAGGCATCTGGGCTGGTTCCACAATTTTGCAATTGTGAATTGTGCTGCTATTAACATGCATGTGCAAGTATCTGTTACGTATAATGACTTCTTTTTCTCTGCGTAGATATCCAGTAGTGGGATTGCTGGGTCAAATGGTAGTTCTACTTTTAGTTCTTTAGGGAATCTTCACCCTAGTTTCCATAGTGACCGTAATAGCTTACATTCCCACCAGCAGTGTAGAAGTGTTCCCTGATCACCACATTCACATCAGCATCTACTGTTTTTTGACTTTTTCATTGTGACCATTCTTGAAGGAGTAAGGTATAACATTGTGGTTTTGATTTGCATTTCTCTGATCATTACTGATGTTGAGCATATTTTTTCATATGTTTGCTGGTCATTTGTATATCTTATTTTGAGAATTGTCCATTTATGTCTTTAGCCCACTTTTTGATGTGATGGTTGTTCTTTACTTACTGATTTGTTTGAATTTGTTGTAGATTCTGGATATTCTAATATATCTTCACTTGTATAGATTGTGAAGATTTTCTCCCACTCTGTGAGCTCTCTGTTTACTCTGTTGATTGTTCCTTTTGTCATGCAAAATGTCTTTAATTTAGTTAAGTCCCAACTTCTTATCTTTGTTTTTATTGCATTTGCTTTTGGGTTTCTTGGTCATGAAATCCTTGCCTAAGCCAATGTCTAGAAGGGGTTTTCCAATGTTATTTTCTAGAACTTGATGGTTTCAGGTCTTAGATTTAAGTCTGTAAACCATCCTGAGTTGATTTTGATATAAAGTGAAAGATGAGGATCTTGTTTCATTCTCCTACATGTGGCTAGCCAATTATCCCTGCACCATTTGTTGAAAAGGGTGTCCTTTCCCAATTTCATGTTTTTGTTTGCTTTGTCGAAGATCAGTTGACTGTATTTGGCTTTATTTCGGGGTTCTGTACTCTGTTCCATTGGTCCATGTGCCAGTGCCATGCTGTTTTGGTGACAATGGCCTTAGAATATAGTTTGAAATTAGGTAGTGTGATGCCTCCAGATTTGTTCTTTTTACTTAGTCTTGCTTTAACTATGCAGGCTCCTTTTTGGTTCCATATGAATTTTAGAATTGTTTTTCTAATTCTGTGGAGAATGATGGTGGTATTTGATGGGTGTTGTGTTGAATTTGTAGATTGCTTTTGGCAAGATGGTCATTTTTACAATATTGATTCAACCATCCATGAGCATGGGATGTGTTTCCATCTGTTTGTGTGATCTATGATTTCTTTCAGCAGTGTTTTGTAGTTTTCCTTGTAAAAGTTTTTTGCCTCCTTGGTTAGGTATCTTTCTAAGTCTTTTTTTTTTTTTTTGCAGCTATTATAAAAAAGGTTGAATTCTTGATTTGATTCTCCTCTTGGTCAGTGTTGGTGTATAGAAGAGCTACTGATTTGTGTACCTTAATCTTGTATCTAAAACCTTTGCCAAATTCTTTCATCAGTTCTAAGAGCTTTCTGGAGGAGTTTTCAAGATAAAAAATCGTATCATTAGCAAACAGTGACAGCTGACTATCTCTTTATTGATTTGGATGCCTTTTATTTTTTTCTCTTGTCTGATTGCTCTGGCTAGGACTCCCAGTACTATGTTAAAGAGAAGTAGTGAGAGTGGACATCCTTGTCTTGTTCCAGTTCTCAGAGGGGTGTTTTCAATTTTTCTCCATTCAGTATTATGTTGGCTGTGGGTTTGTCATAGATGGCTCTTATTACATTGAGGTATATCCCCTGTAGCCAATTTTGCTGAGTTTTAATCATAAAGGTATGCTGTATTTTGTCAAATGCTTTCTCTGAATCTATTGAGATGATCATTTGATTTTTGTTTTTAATTCTGTTTATGTGGTATATCACATTTATTGACTTGCATATTTTAAACAATTTTTTCATCCCTGGTATGAAACCCACTTGATCATGATGGATTATCTTTTTGATATGTTGTTGAATTCACTTAGCTAGTATTTTGTTAAAGATTTTAGCATCTGTGTTCATCAGGGATACAGGTCTGTAGTTTTCTCTTTTGGTTATGTCTTTTCTTGGTTTTGGAAACAGGGTGATGCTGACTTCATAGACTAAATTAGGGAAGGTTCCTTCTTTCTTTATCTTGTGAAATAGTGTCGAAAGGATTGGTACCAATTCCTTCTTGAATGTCTGGTAAAATTCTGCTGTGAATTCATCTGGTCCTGGACTCTTTCTTTGTCAGTAATTTTTACAATTAACATTTCAATCTTGCTGCTTGTTATTTGTCTGTTCAGGGTATCTAAGTCTTCTTGATTTAATCCAGGAGGGTTGTATTTTTCCAGAAATTTATCAATCTCTTCTAGGTTTTCTAGTTTATATGCATAAAGGTGTTCATAGTAGCCTTGAATGATCTTTGGTATTTCAGTGGCATCAGTTGTAATCTCCTGTTTCATTTCTTAATGAGGTTATTTTTATTTTCTCTCTTCTTTTCTTGGTTAATCTTGCTAATGGTCTATGAATTTGGTTTATGTTTTCAAAGAACCAGCTTTTTGTTTCATTTATCTTTTGTATTTTTTTGTTTGTTTGTTTCAATTTCATTTAGTTCTGCTCTGATCTTGGTTATTTCCTTTCTTCTGCTGAGTTTCAGTTTGATTTGTTCTTGTTTCTCTAGTTTCTTGAGCTGTGACCTTAGAACGTCAGTGGTGCTTTTCAGTCTTTTCAATATAGGCATTTAGGGCTACAAACTTTCTGCTTAGCAGCTTTGCTGTATCTCAGAGGTCTGATAGGTTGTGTCATTATTTTTGTTCAGTTCAAAAAATTTTTTAATTTTCATCTTGATTTCATTTTTGATTTAACAATCATTCAGGAGCAGGTTGTTTAATTATCATATATTTGTATGATTTTGGAGTTGATTTTCAGTTTCATTCCACTGTGGTCTGAGAAAGTGCTTAATATAATTGAATTTTCTTAAATTTATTGAGACTCATTTTATGGCCTATCATATAGTCTATCTTGGAGAAAGTTACAATTGCTGTTGAATAAAGTGTGTATTTTGGCTGGGCATGATGGCTCCTGCCTCAAAATAATCCCAGCACTTTGGGAGGTGGAGTTGGGCAGATCACTTAAGGTCAGGAGTTCGAGACCAGACCAGCCTGGCCAATATGGTGAAACCCCATCTCTACTAAAAATACAAAAATAAGCCAGGTGTGGTGGCATGCTCCTGTAATCCCAGCTACCCAGGAGGCTGAGACACAAGAATCACTTGAACCTGGAAGGTGGAGGTTGCAGTGAGCCAAGGTCATGTCAGTGCACTCCAGCCTGGGTGACAGAGTGAGACTATGTTTCAAAAACAAAAAAAAAAACAAAAACAAAAAAAACCAAAGAAAGAAAAAAAGATATAATGTGTATTCTGCATTTGTTCAATGAAATGTTCTGTATATATCTGTTAAGTTCATTTGTTCCAAGGTATAGTTTAAATCCATTGTTTCTTTGTTGACTTTCTGCCTTGATTACCTGTCTAGTGTTGTCAGTAGAGTACTGAAGTCCCCCACTATTATTGTGTTACTGTCCATCTCATTTCTCGTCTATTGGTAATTATTTTATAAATTTGGTAGCTCCCGTGTTAGGTGCACATATGTTTAGGATTGTGATGTTTTCCTGTTGGACAAGAAGTTTTACCATTATATAATGTCCCTCTTTGTCTTTCTTAAGTGTGTTGCTTTAAAGTTTATTTTATCTGATATAAGAATAGCTACTCCTGCTTGATTTTGGTGTCCATTTGCATGGAATGCCTTTTTTTAATCCTTTAAAGTTTATGTGAGTCCTTACAGGTTAGGTGAGTTTCCTGAAGGCAGCAGATAGTTAGTTGGTGAGTTCTTATATATTCTGCAGTTCTGTATCTTTTTTTTTAATTTTTAATTTTTTATTGCATTTTAGGTTCTGGAGTACACGTGAAGGACATGCAAGATTGTTGCATAGGTACACACGTGGCAGTGTGATTCGCTGCCTTCCTCCCCTTCACCTATATCTGGCATTTCTCCCCATGCTATCTCCCTGCAACTCCCCACCCCCCACTGTCCCTCCCCCGCCACTATCCCTCCCCTATTTTCCCCCAACAGACCCCAGTGTGTAGTGCTCCCCTCCCTGTGTCCATGTGTTCTCATTGTTCAACACCCGCCTGTGAGTGAGAACATGCGGTGTTTGATTTTGTGTTCTTCTGTCAGTTTGCTGAGAATGATGGTTTCCAGGTTCATCCATGTCCCTACAAAGGACAGGAACTCATCGTTTTTGATGGCTGCATAATATTCCATGGTGTATGTGTGACACATTTTCCCTGTCCAATCTATCGTCGATGGGCGTTTGAGTTGGTTCCAGGTCTTTGCTATTGTAAACTGTTCTGCAATGAACATTCATGTGCATGTGTCCTTAAAGTAGAATGATTTATAATTCTTTGGATATATATCCAGTAATGGAATTGCTGGGTCAAATGGAATTTCTATTTCTAGGTCCTTGAGGAATAGCCAAACTGTCTTCCACAATGGTTGAACTAATTTATACTCCCACCAACAGTGTAAAAGTGTTCCTATTTCTCCACATCCTCTCCACCATTTGTTGTCTCCAGATTTTTTAATGATCGCCATTCTAACTGGCGTGAGATGGTATCTCAATGTAGTTTTGATTTGCATTTCTCTAATGACCAGTGATGATGAGCATTTTTTCATATGTTTGTTGGCCTCATGGATGTCTTCTTTTGTAAAGTGTCTGTTCATATCCTTTGCCCACTTTTGAATGGGCTTGTTTGTTTTTTTCTTGTAAATCTGTTTTAGTTCTTTGCAAATTCTGGATATCAGCCCAGTTCTGTATCTTTTAAGTGAAACATTTAGCTTATTTATTTACATTCAATGTTAGTGTTGAGATGTGAGGTACCATTGCATTCACTGTGCTTTTTTTGCCTGTGTACCATGTTTTTTGTTTGTTTGTTTTTGCTTTTTAAATTGTATTTTTGTTTCATAGGTCCTATGTGATTTATGTTTCAAAAATTTCTGTTTTGATGTGTATCCAGCATTTTTACTTTCAAGATTTAACACTCCTTTTAGCAGTTCTTGTGGTGGCAGCTTGTAGTGTCAAATTCTCTCAGCCTTTCTTTTTCTTAAAAAGATTGTGTTTTTCCTTCATGTATGATGCTTAGTTTCACTGGATACAAAATTCTTGGCTGATAATTGTTTTGTTTGAGGTAGCTGAAGATAGGACCCCAATCCCTTCTAGCTTGTAGGGTTTCTTCTGAAAAATCTGCTGTTAATTGGATAGGTTTTCCTTTATAGATTACCTGGCACCTTTGTCTCACAGCTCCTAAGATTCTTTCCTTCATCTTCACTTTAGATAACCTGATGACAATATACCTAGGTGATGATCGTTTTGTGATAAATTTCCCAGATGTTGTTTGTGCTTCTTGCATTGGGATGTGTAGGTCTTTAGCAAGGCCAGGGAAGTTGTCCTCAATTAGTGCCCCAAATATGTTTGCCAAACTTTTAGATTTCTCTTATACCTCAGAAACACTGATTATTCTTATGTTTGTTCATTTAACATAATTTCAGACTTCTTGGAATCTTTGTTTAATTTCCTTTTTTTAAATTGTACTTTAGGTTCTGGGGTACATGTGCAGATCATGGAGGCTTGTTGCATAGGTATGGCAAAGTGATTTGCTGCCTTCATCCCCCCCATCACCTACATCTGGCATTTCTCCCCATGTTATCCCTCTCTGACACCCCCACACCCCACTGTCCCTCCCTTGACCCCCAAAACAGACCCTAGTGTGTGATGCTCCACTCCCTGTGTCCATGTGTTCTCATTGTTCATCACCCTCCTATGAGTGAGAACATGTGGTGTTTGATTTTCTGTTCCTGTGTCAGTTTCCTGAGAATGATGGTTTCCAGATTCATCCATGTCCCTATGTAGGACACAAACTCATCGTTTTTTTGTGGCTGCATAGTAAGTATTCTGTGGTGTATATGTGCCACGTTTCCTTGTCCAGTCTATCATCGATGGGCATTTGGGTTGGTTCCAGGTCTTTGCTATTGTAAACAGTGCCACTATGAACACACGTGTGCATGTGTCTTTATAATAGAATGATTTATAATCCTTTGAGTATATACACAGTAATGGGATTGCTGGGTCTAATGGAATTTCTACTTCTAGATCCTTGAGGAAGTGCCACACTGTCTTCCACAACAGTTGAACTAGTGTACACTTCCGCCAACAGTGTGAACATGATCCTATTTCTCCACATTCTCTCCAGCATCTGTTATCTCCAGATTTTTTAATGATCGCCATTCTAACTGGCATGAGGTGGTATCTCAATGTGGTTTTGATTTGCATTTCTGTAATGACCAGTGATGAGGAACATTTTTTTCATATGTTTATTGGCCTCTTAAATGTCTTCTTTTGAAAAGTGTCTGTTCATATCCTTTGCCCACTTTTGGATGGGTTTGTTTGTATTTTTTTCTTGTAAATATGTTTTAGTTCTTTGTAGATTCTGGGTATTAGCCCTTTGTCAGATGGGTAGATTGCAAAAGTTTTTTCCCATTCTGTTGGTTGCTGGTTCACTCTAATGATTATTTCTTCTAGGGTTTTTATGGTGTTAGGTCTTATGTCTAAGTCTTTAATCCATCTGGAGTTAATTTTAGTGTAAGGTGTCAGAAAGTGTCCAGTTTCTGCTTTCTGCACATGGCTAACCAGTTTTCCCGACACCATTTATTAAACAGGGACTCCTTTCCCCATTGCTTGTTTTTGTCAGGTTTGTCAAAGATCAGATGGTTGTAGATGTGTGGTGTTGCCTCTGAGGCCTCTGTTCTGTTCCATCGGTCTATATATCTGTTTTGGTACCAGTACCATGCTATTTTGATTGCGGTAGCCTTGTAGTTTGAAGTCAGGTAGTGTGATGCCTCCTGCTTTGTTCTTTTGGCTTAGGATTGTCTTGGCTATGCGGGCTGTCTTTTGGTTCCATATGAAGTTTAAGGTGGTTTTTCCAGTTCTGTGAAGAGGGTCATAGATAGATTGATGGAGATAGTGTTGAATCTATAAATTACTTTGGACAGTATGATCATTTTCACAATATTAATTCTTTCTAGCCATGAGCATGGAATTTTTTCCATCTGTTTGTGTCCTCTCTTATTTCCTTGAGCACTGGTCTGTAGTTCTCCTTGAAGTGGTCCTTTACGTCCTTTGTTAGTTGTATTTCCAGGTATTTTATCCTCTTTGTAGCAATTGTGAATGCCAGTTTGTTCTTGATTTGGCCCTCTTTAAGTCTGTTATTGATATATAGGAATGTTTGTGATTTCTGCATGTTGATTTTGTATCCTGAGACTTCGCTGAACTTGCTTATCAGTTTAAGGAGATTTTGGACTGAGACAACAAGGTTTTCTAAATATACAATCATGTCATCTGCAAATAGAGACAATTCGACTTCCTCCTTTCATAATTGAATACCCTTTATTTCTTTCTCTTGCTTGATTGCTGTGGCTAGAACTTCCAATACTATGTTGAATAGGAATGGTGAGAGAGGGCATCCTTGTCTAGTGCCAGATTTCAAAGGGAATGCATCCAGTTATTGCCCATTCAGTATGATATTGGCTGTGGATTTGTCATAAATAGCTGTTACTATTTTGAGATATATTCTGTGGATACCATGTTTATTGAGAGTTTTTAGCATAAAGAGCTGTTGAATTTTGTCAAAGGCCTTCTCTGCATCTATTGAGACAATAATGTGGTTTTTGTCTTTGGTTCTGCTTATGTGCTGGATTACATTAATAGACTTGCATATATTGAACCAGCCTTGCATCCCTGGGATGAAGCCTACTTGACAGTGATGGATAAGCTTTTTGATGTGCTTTTGGAATTGGTTTGCCAGTATTTTATTGAATATTTCTGCATCTATGTTCATCATGGATATTGGCCTGAAGTTTTCTTTTTCTTTTCTTTTCTTTTTTTTTTGAGTCTCTGCCAGGTTTTGGTATCAGGATGATGTTGGTCTCATAAAATGATTTGGGAAGGATCCCCTCTTTTTGGATTGTTTGGAATAGTTTCAGAAGGAGTGTTACCAACTCCTCTTTGTATGTCTGGTAGAATTCAGCTGTGAACCCATCTGGACCTGGGCCTTTTTTGGTTGGTAGGTTATTAATTGCTGCCTCAACTTCAGCCCTTGTTATTGGTCTATTCAGGGTTTCAACATCTTCTTGGTTTAGGCTTGGGAGGGTGCAAGTGTCCAGGAATTTATCCATTTCTTCCAGGTTTACTGGTTTGTCTGCATAGAGTTCTTTGTAGTAATCTCTAATGGTAGTTTGTATTTCTGTAGAATCAGTGATGATACCTCCTTTATCATTTTTTATTGCATCTATTTGATTCTTCTCTCTTCTTTTTTTATTAATCTGGCCAGCAGTTGGTCTATTTTGTTCATCTTTTCGAAAAACCAGCTCCTAGATTTATTGATTTTTTGAAGGGTTTTTTGTGTCTCTATCTCCTTTAGTTCTGCTCTGATCTTAGTTATTTCTTGTCTTCTGCTAGGTTTTGAGTTTTTTTGATCCTGCTCCTCCAGCTTTTTCAATTTTGATGATAGGGTATCGATTTTAAATCTTTCCTTGCTTCTCATGTGGGCATTTATTGCTATAATTTTTCCTCTAGACACTGCTTTAAATCTGTTCCACAGAGTCTGGTATATTGTGTCTTCATTCTCATTGGTTTTGAAGAACATCTTTATTTCTTCCTTCATTTCATTGTATCCAGTCAACATTCAAGAGCCAGTTGTTCAGTTTCCATGAAGTTGTGTGATTCTGAGTTAGTTTCTTAATCCTGAGTTCTAATTTGATTGCACTGTGGTCTGAGAGACTGTTATGATTTCCATTCTTTTGCATTTGCTGAGTGATTTACTTCTAATTATGTGGTCAATTTTAAAGTAGGTGTGATGTGGTGCTGAGAAGAATGTATATTCTGTGGATTTGGGGTTAAGAGTTCTGTATATATCTGTTAGGTTTACTTGGTCCAGATCTGAGTTCAAGTCCTGGATATCCTTGTTAATTTTCTGTCTTGTTGATCTGTCTAATATTGACAGTGGAGTGTTAAAGTCTCCCACTATTAGTGTGTGGGAGTCTAAGTCTCTTTGTAAGTCATTAAGAACTTGCTTTATGTATCTGGGTGCTCCTGTATTGGGTGCGTATATATTTAGGATAGTTAGGTCTTCTTGTTGCATTGATCCTTTTACCATTATATAATACCCTTCTTTGTCTCTTTTGATCTTTGTTGGTTTAAAGTCTATTTTATCAGAGACAAGAATTGCAACTCCTGCTTTTTTTTGCCCTCCATTTGCTTGGTAAATCTTCCTCCATCCCTTTAATTTGAGCCTGTGTGTGTCCTTGCATGTGAGATGTGTTTCCTGGATACAGCGCACCAATGGGTTCGGCTTTTTATCCAATTTGCCATTCTGTGTCTTTTGATTGGGGCCTTTAACCCATTTACATTCAAGGTTAATATTGTTATGTCTGAATTTGATCCTGCCATTTTGATGCTAGCTAGTTGTTTTGCCCATCAGTTGATGCAGTTTCTTCATTGTGTCAATGCTCTTTACCATTTGCTATGTTTTTGGAGTAGCTGGTACTGGTTGTTCCTTTCTATGTTTAGTGCTTCTTTCAGGAGCTTTTGTAAGGGAGGCCTGGTGGTAACAAAATCTCTCAGCAATTGCTTGTCTGTGAAGGATTTTATTTCTCCTTTGCTTATTAAGCTTAGTTTGGCTGGATATGAAATTCTAAGTTGAAAGTTCTTTTGTTTAAGGATGTTGAATATTGGTCCCCACTCTCTTCTTGCTGGTAGGGTTTCTGCTGTGAGATCTGCTGTGAGTCTGATCGGCTTCCCTTTGTGGGTAACCTGACTTTTCTCTCTGGCTGCCCTTTTCATTTTTTCCTTCATTTCCACCCTGGTGAATCTGACAATTATGTGCCTTGGGGTTGCTCTTCTTGAGGAATATCTTTGTGGTGTTCTCTGTATTTCCTGGACTTGAATGTTGGTCTGCCTTGCTAGGTTGGGGAAGTTCTCCTGGATAATATCCTGAAGAGTGTTTTCCAGCTTGGATTCATTCTCTCTGTCACTTTCAGGTACACCTATCACATGTAGATTAAGTCTTTTCACATAATCCCATATTTCTTGGAGGCTTTGTTAATTTCTTTTTACTCTTTTTTTCTCTAATCTTGCCTTCTTGTTTTATTTCATTGCATTGATCTTCAACCTCTGATACCTTTCTTCTGCTTGGTTGATTTGGGTGTTGAAACTTGTGTATGCTTTGTGAAGTTCTCATGTTGTGTTTTTCAGCTCCATCAATTCATTTATATTCCTCTGTAAGCTGTTTATTTTCATTAGCATTTCATCAAATCTTTTTTCAAGGTTCTTAGTTTCTTTGCTTTGGGTTAGAACATGTTCTTTTAGCTCAGAGAAATTTCTTATTACCCACCTTGTGAAGCCTGCTTCTATCAATTCATCAAACTTATTCTTTATCCAGTTTTGTCCCATTGCTGGTGAGGAGTTGTGATCCCTTGGAGGAGGAGAGATGTTCTGGTTTTTTGGTGTTTTCATCCTTTTTGCACTGGTTTCTTCCCATCTTTGTGCTTTATTTACCTGTGGTTTTTGTAGTTGGTGACTTTCAGATGGGGTCTCTGAGTGAATGTCCTGTTTGTTGATGAAGTTATTTTTTTCTGTTTCTTAGTTTTCCTTCTAACAGTCAGGTCCCTCTGCTGTAGTACTGCTCAAGGTGCACTCCAGACCCTGCTTGCCTGGGGATCACCTGCAGAAGCTGCAGAACAGTAAGGTTGCTGCCAGTTTCTTCTTCTGTTATCTTTGTCCCAGAAGGATACCTGCCAGATGTCAGTCTGAGCTCTCCTTTATCAGGTGACTCTTTGGATATACGGGGGGCAGGGAGCTGCTTGAGTATACAGTCTGTCCCTTATAGGAGCTCCAGTACTGAGCTGTGAGCTCCATTGTTCTGTTCAGAGCTGCTGGGCAGGTACATTTAAGTCTGCTGCAGTGGAACTCATAACTGCCTTTTTTCCCAGGTGCTCTGTCCTGAGAAGTTTGGGCTTTATTTATAAGTTACTGATGTGCTGCTGCCTTTTTTCAGAGCTGCCCTGCCCAGCAAGGAGGTAGCCTAGTCACAGTCTGCCAGCAGAGGTGTTACTGAGCTGCCATGGGCTCCTTCCAGCTGCCATGTGAACTTCCCTGCAGTCCTGTTTATAGGGGTATAGTTAGAATCGCCTTGGCAATGGTGGCCCACCTTTGTAATGGCAGAATCTCTCTGTAATGGCAGATTGCCTTGGCAATGGCGGGCTGCCTCAGTAATGGTGGATTGCCTTGGTAATGGCAGATGCCCCTCCCTCACAGAGCTGGACTGTCCTGGGTTTAGCTGTGCTTGCTCTGAAACTCAATCCAGAGTGTTTCAGATTGCTGGTCTTTGTAGGGGTGGGACGAGCAGAGCCTGATCACCTGGCTCCCTGCCTCAGTCCCCCTTTTTTTTTCAGTTGAATGAGTGACTCTGTCTCCCAGGAATTCCCATCACCAGTTGAAATGGCTCCCAGATTTGTGTGAGTTCTTGTGTGGAGACCTGCTGTGGCGGCTGAAACAGCAGTTCTGGAGACTAGTGACACTTTTTCTCCCAGCAGTCTCCTGGCCTGGCTTCCTGCTTCAGTCTCCTTTTTTCAGTTGAACAGGTGACTCTGTCTCCCAGGCGTTCCAGTCACCAGTTGAAAAGGCACCTGGATTTGTGTGAGTTTTTGTGTGAAATCCCACTTCACTGGCTGAAACAGCTGTGCTGGAGACTTGTGGTGCTTTTCTGCCCGGGAATCTCCTGGCCTGGCTCCCTGTTTCAGTCCCCTTTTTATCAGGGGAACTGGCGACTCTGTCTCCCAGGCACTCCGGTTGCCAGTTGAAAAGGTGCCCGGATTTGTGTGAGTTTTTGGGTGGAGACCCACCACGCTGGCTGAAACAGCCATGCTGGAGACCTGTGGCACTCCTCTGCCTGGGAATCTCCTGTCTGTGGGCAATAAAAATCCATCTGGAAATGCAGCCACCACTCACCTTCTGTGCTTTTGCTTGGAGCTGCAATCCAGAGCTGCTCCTACTTGGCCATCTTGGATCCCAGATTAGTATTTTTTTCTTTTATGTTGATCTGGGAGAATTTGATGACTATGTGTCTTGGGGATAGTCTTGTATAGTATCTTGCAGGGGTTCTCTGAATTTCCTGGATTTGAATGTCAACCTCTCTAGTTAGAATTATCATGGACAATATTCTCAAATATTTTTTCCCAGTGGCATGTTCTCTCTTCTTCTCTTTCTGGGACACCAGTGAGTTACAGATTTAATCTGTTTACATAATCACATATTTTCAGAGGTTTTGTTCATTTTGTAAATTCTGTTTTCTTTATTTTTGTCTGACTGAATTAGTTCAAAGAATTGGTCTTTGTACTCTGAAATTCTTTCCTCAACTTGGTCTAGTCTGCTGTTAATAGTTCTAATTGTGTTATAAAATTCTTGAATTGAGTTTTTCAGCCACAACAGCTCAACTTGGTTTTTTCTTAAAATAGCTAATTTGTCTTTCATCTCTTCAATTTCTTTACTGGATTTCTTATATTCCTTGGAATGGGTTTCAACTTTCTCCTGAGTCTCAGTGATCTTCATTGCCATCTAGATTCTGATTTTTATGTCTGTCATTCCTTCTGGTTAAGAACCATTCCTGGAGAGCTAGTGCAGTTGTTTGGAGGTAAGGAGACACTCTGACTTTTACAGTTGCCACACTTCTTGAACCCATTTTTTTCTCATCTGTGTGGGCTGATGTTCCTTTAACTGTGGTGTAATTTGATTACAGTCAGTTGGCTTCATTTCTGGATGTTTTCAGAGGACTGAGGCTTTGCACAGGGTCTTTATTTTTGGCCGAATTCTTGTTTTTGGTTTCACAGGGAGGTATATTAGCAAAGTATTTTTGTGGTTAAAATTTGGGCTGGGATCCAATAGATGGTGCCTAAGCATAATGACTGGTAGGTAGGCTGTTGATCATCCACACGGCTCCTCTGTATTTCCTCACATTTGTAGCTGTGCTCTCTCTCAGTGCTCTGATATTGTGGGCTTCTCTCCTACTTGAGAATGGTGGCCATAGATCTTGGCTTGGCATTTACAGGCTGCTCACCATAGCCCTGGGGTGAGCTCAGGCATTTTGTTCCCTCCCCCATTTAAGGGCAGAAACCCTGGCAGTGGCAATGGCAGAGGGCCTGTCACTTGTCTCCATGGGCTGCACTCAGAGAAGAGCATAGCTGCTGCCAATCAGAATGATCAGCATGGGGTGAGGTGGCTGTATTGTGAGCCCAAGCCAGGGGGCCCTGCCTGGTGAAGAGCAGCAGGGGCATGAGGGTCATGGGGAAGACAGTCTGGTCTCTCTATAGTGTGTCTGTGGCATTCTGAAGATGTAAGTAGTCAGTCTCTTTGTTCCTTCCTCAGCCTAGTGGCAGCATGGGTAGACACCACTGCAGTGGTAGTGGCAGAGGGGCTGTCAGTGCCAGAGAAACACAGGGCTGCTCCCAGTGAGAATGTTCAGCTGGAGGTGGGGAGATAACACTATGGGCCCAAGGCTACGGTCCTGCCTAGTGAAGAGCGGGGGGTCAGGGGCTCACAGGAAGGAGAGACTGGCTCATCTCTGTATGGTAGCTCCCTATGCTGGAGGTGCCAGCAAAGTAATCTGTGTTTGTTCCCTAGCCCAAGGACAGCAAGGGCATTACCACGGCAGTGACAGTGGCAAAGTGGCTGTCAGTGGCCTCTGGGAACTCCACCCCAGAGACACACATAGTCACTCCAATGGGAATGTCAGCTGGGGGTGGGGATACTGTGAGGAGGGCCCAAGATGGGGGCTCTGCCTGGTGAAGAGTAGGGGGTGAGGGAGTCACAGGGAAGAAAGACTGGGGTCCTTTTCATATGGTGGCTGTAGCATGCTGGAGATTCCAGGAAAGCAATCAGTCTCTGTGTTCCTTCTCCAGCCCGAGAGCAGCAAGAGCTGTACTGCTGCCATGGCAATGGTAGAGAACCTGTGGTTTGTCTCTGGGATTTCCTCCCCAGAGAAATGCAGAACTAACACCAACTGAAGTGCCTAGGTTGGAGCAGGGCAGCTGTGCTGGGGACTCAGGTCGGGAGGCCCTGCCTAATGAGAAGTAGCAAGCACATGGGCCTACATGGAAAATAGTCTGGCCTCTTTTCTGTAAGGCAGTTGTTCTATGCTGGAGGCCTATACTAGTCCTTAGGCGCTTCACCCTCTTCCCTGCCTGAAGGTAGTAGGGTTGGGGGCTAAGAAAGTGGCAAAAAAAAAAAAAAGAAAAAAGAAAAAAATGATAGGTCTGTTGTGTTACCTCTGGGAGCTCCATCCCATAGAAATGCAGCTGCTACCAGCCCAGGTGCTCAGGTCGGGGCAGGGTGGCTGTGCTGGGGGCCCAGGCCAGTGGGCTTTGCCTGGCAAGGTTTTGCAGAGGTCTTCAGTCTGTCTACTCCTAATCACTACGAATTCAACTCCATTCAGCTCTTCATGTAAGTCTGCAGGCCTGGTGGTGGGCAGGGTTGGCAGGGAGTGTCAGGGGGATCTCCTGTGCCCAGGATTGTACAGGTTCATGGCAGAAGTGTGGGTCCTTGGGGACTGTCACTCACTCATCCTTTCCCCATGATGTGGAGCCTCCTTTGGCTGTATGCCAATCCCAGGTAGGCAGCTGTCCTGACTCGCTCTTCTTTGCTCTCTGTGGGTTATGTTGCTTCCGTGATGAATCCCAAAATGTCTTCTTTCAAATTATGTAAACTTGTTCTTGGAGTCTTGTAAAATTAAGCACTTTATGTTTTTCCTGTGATAAAGATTGTGTCTTTACCACAGAATCTCTCTCTCTCCCTCTCTCTCTCTTTTTTTTTTTTTTTTTTTT
>PVKP010040151.1:0-19665 GCA_004027715.1 Plecturocebus donacophilus
TTAGAGGTCTAGAACTCAGCGTTGTGGGATCTTTCCAGTTACATTTGGACAGCTTGATGTGAATGAATGGGATAGGATTTTTAAGATCAACCAGCTCCATGCCCAAACCTTCCTGTTTTAAAAAAATGTTAATGTCTTTTCTTTTTCATTAAAACTTTCTTGTTTGATATGCATCTTTCCACATTCTTTCCTTGCAATGCATTTATTATTTATTTGTATTGAGGTGAAATTCAAGTAACATAAAGTTAACCATTTTAAAGGGAACAATTCAGTGGCATTGGTGCTTGATATCCACAATGTTGTATAACCAGTGCCTCTGTCTAGTTCCAAAACATTTTTTATCATCCCAATGTGAAATCCTGTACCCATTAAACCGGAACTCCCCAAGTTCTCCCTCCTCCCTGTCCCTAGCAACCAGCAATTAACTTCCTATTTATTGGTTTGCCTATTCTGGATATTTCATATAAAAGGTATTATACAAAAGTAAAAAATTAGCCGGATGTAGTTGTGTGTGTGTCTAGTCCCAGCTACTTGCAAGGGAGGGTGGATTGCTTAAGCCTAGGAGTTTGAGGCTGCAGTGAGCTCTGATCATTCCATAGCACTCCAGAGAGATACCTGTCTCAAAAAACAAACAAACAAAAAACAACAAAAAAGGAATTTTCTTATGAGGAAAAACTAATTTTTTAAACATTTTATATCATTTTTATACTTTTAAAATTATAGTACTTCTTGATCTATTACCTGTACTTACTTTCTCGTTTAAGATAAAAATAAATAGTCTTTGCTATTGTAAACAGTGCTGCTGCAGTGAACATTCGTGTGCATGTGCCCTTATAATAGAATGAGTTATAATCCTTTGCCTATATACCCAGTAATGGGATTGCTGAGTCAAAGGGAATTTCTGTTTCTAGATCCTTGAGGAATTGACACACTGTCTTCCACAATGATTGAACTAATTTACACTCCCACCAACAGTGTAAAAGTGTTCCTATTTCTTCACATCCTTTTCAGCATCTGTAATCTCCAGATTTTTAAATGATTGCCATTTTAACTGGCGTGAGATGGTATCTCAATGTGATTTTGATGTGCATTTCTCTAATGACCAGTGATGATGAGCATTTTTTCATATGTTTGTTGGCCTCATAAATGTCCTCTTTTGAAAAATGTCTGTTCATTTCTTTTGCCCACTTTTGAATGGGTTTGTCTGTTTTTTTTTTCTTGTAAATCTGCTTTAGTTCTTTGTAGATTCTGGATATTAGCCCTTTGTCAGATGGGTAGATTGCAAAAATTTTTTCCCATTCTGTTGGTTGCCAGTTCACTCTAATGATTGTTTCTTTTGCTCTGCAGAAACTCTTAAGTTTAATTAGATCCCATTTGTCTATTTTGGCTTTTCTTGCCATTGCTTTTGGTGTTTTAGTCATGAAGTCCTTGTCTATACCTATGTCCTGAATGGTTTTGCCTAGGTTTTTTCTTCCAGGGTTTTTATGGTATTAGGTCTTATGTTTAAATCTTTAATCCATCTGGAGTTAATTTTAGTGTAAATTGTAAGGAAGGGGTCCAGTTTCAGCTTTGTGCACATGGCTAGCCAATTCTACATGGAATCCTTTCCCCATTGCTTGGTTTTATTAGGTTTGTCAAAGATCAGTTGGTTGTAGATGTGTGGCCTTACTTCCAAGGCCTCTGTTCTGTTCCATTGGTCTGTATCTCTGTTTTGGTACCAGTACCATGCTGTTTTGATTACTGTAGCCTTGTAGAATAGCTTGAAGTCAGGTAGCCTGATGTCTCCAGCTTTGTTCTTTTTGCTTAGGATTGTCTTGGCTATGTGGGCTCTCTTATGGTTCCATATGAAGTTTAAAGTGTTTTTTTCCCAGTTTTGTGAAAAAGGTCAATGGTAGGGGATAGTGTTGAATTTATAAATTACTTTGGGCAGTATGGCTATTTTCACAATATTGATTCTTCCTAACCAGGAGGATGGAATGTTTTTCCATCTGTTTGTGTCCTCTCTTATTTCCTTGAGCAGTGGTTTGTAGTTCTCCTTGAAGAGGTCCTTTACATCCTTTGTTAGTTGTATTCCTAGGTATTTTATTCTCTTTGTAGCAATTGTGAATGGGAGTTTGTTCATGATTTGATTCTCCATTTGTCCATTATTAGTGTATATGAATGCTTGTGATTTCTGCACATTGATTTTGATCTGGAGACTTTGCTGAAGTTGCTTATCAGTTTAAGGAGATTTTGGGCTGAGATGATGGGATCTTCTAAATATATAGTCATGTCATCTGCAAATAGAGACAATTTGACTTCCTTCTTTCCTAATCGAATACCCTTTATTTCTTTTTCTTGTCTAATTGCTCTGGCTAGAACTTCCAATACTATATTGAATAGGAGTGGTGAGAGAGGGCATCCTTGTCTAGTGCCAGATTTCAAAGGGAATGCTTCCAGTTTTTGCCAGTTCAGTATGATATTGGCTGTGGGTTAGTCAAAAATAGCTTTTATTGTTTTCAGATATGTTATGTGGATACCTAGTTTATTGAGAGTTTTTAGCATAAAGAGCTGTTGAATTTTGTTGAAGGCCTTCTCTACATCTATTGAGATGATTGTGTAGTTTTTGTCTTTGGTTCTGTTTATGTGATGGATTACATTTATAGATTTTCATATGTTGAACTAGGCTTGCATCCCCAGGATGAAGCCTACTTGATCATTATGGATAAGCTTTTTGATGTGCTGTTGCATTCAGTTTGCCAGTAATTTGTTGAAGATTTTTGCGTTAATGTTCATCATGGGTATTGGCCTGAAGTTTTCTTTTTTAGTTGTATCTCTGCCAGGTTTTGGTATCAGGATGATGTCGGTCTCATAAATGAGTTAGGGAGAATTCCCTCTTTTTGTTCCATTTAGAATAGTTTCAGAAGGAATGGTATCAGCTCCTCTTTGTACACCTGGTAGAATTCGGGTGTAAACCTATCTGGACCTGGACTATTTTTGGTTGGTAGGCTATTAATTGCTGCCTCAACTTCAGACCTTGTTATTTGGTCTATTCAGGGATTCAAATTCTTCCTGGTTTAGTCTTGGGAGGGTGTAATTGTCCAGGAATTTATCCATTTCTTCCAGGTTTACTGGTTTATGTGCATAAATTTTTTTGTAGTAATCTCTGATGGTAGATTCTATTTCTGTGGAATCAGTGGTGATATCCCCTTTATTATTTTTTATTGCATCTATTGGATTCTTCTCTCTTTTCTTTTTTATTAGTCCGGCTAGTGGTCTATTTTGTTGATCTTTTCAATAAACCAGCTCCTGGATTTATTGATTTTTTTAAACAGTTTTTTGTGTCTCTATTTCCTTCAGTTCTTCTCTGATCTTAGTTATTTCTTGTCTTCTGCTAGCTTTTGAATTTTTTCGATCTTGCTCTTCTAGGTCTTTCAATTTTGACGCTGTATTCTGGAGACCCATCTCAAGTGCAAAGACACACATAGACTCAAAATAAAGGATGAAAGAAGATTTACCAAGCAAATGGAAGGGTTGCATTCCTAGTCTCTGATAAAACAGACTTTAAACCAGATTTTTTTTAAAAAAGCACGTATTGCAATCCTAGTCTCTGATAAAACAGACTTTAAACCAACAAAGATCAAAAGAGACAAAGAAGGGCATTACATAATGGTAAAATGATCAATGCAACAAGGAGAGCTAACTCTCCTAAATATATATGCACCCAATACAGGAACACCCAGATACATAAAGCAAGTTCTTAAAGACCTACAAAGAGACATAGACTCCCACACAATAATAGTGGGAGACTTTAACACTCCACTATCAATATTAGAAAATCAACAAGGATATCCAGGACTTGAATGCAGAAGTTGAACAAGCAGACCAGTAGACATCTATAGAACTTTCCACCCCAAATCCACAGAATATACATTCTTCTCAGTACCACATTGCATTTACTCTAAAATTGACCACATAATTGAAAGTGAATCACTCCTCAGCAAATGCAAAAGAATGGAAAGCAAAACAAACAGTCTCTCAGACCTCAGTGCAATCAAATTAGAACTCCGGATTAAGAAACTCACCCAAAACCCCTCAAGTACATGGAAATTGAACAACTTGCTCCTAAGTGATGACTGAATAAACAATGAAATGAAAGCAGAAATAAAGATGTTCTTCAAAACCAATGAGAATGAAGACATAATGTACCAGAATCTCTGGGACACATTTAAAGCATTGTGTAGAGGGAAATTTATAGCAATAAATGCTCATGTGCAAAGGGAGGAAAGATCTAAAATCTACACCTTATTGTCAAAATTTTCTAATAATTTATGTCATGTTTAGATAATTGTTCATTTAGTTTTAATCATCTTTCTAAGAATAAAAGGGATGTGCCTCCTTATTCTTTACTTATGTATAACTTTTGCATTTAAATATAGATTAGCTGCCCTGAGGTGGTGATGTAATCCTTCCTGGGAGCCAAAGTTTCGTGACTTTACATTTTGTAATTTCTGTCTGCTGGGGTGACACTCACTGAGTACAGTTTGACAGAAAAAAGAAAAAAAGACCTGAAGAAACTAGCCCCAAAGGATGTTTCGGTGCAAGAGAAATAGCTACAGAAGAAAAGAACATTATAAAATTAAAAACCTGGTGTCTTAGTTCACTCGTGCTGCTATAACACAATAGTACAGACTGGTTAATGGATGAGGAACAGAAATGTATTTTTTCCAGCTCTTGAGGTGGAAGTTCCAGTGTGAGGCACCAGCATCGGTGTGTGATGACGGCCGCCCTCTGCTTTCGAGATGGCGCCTCGTTGCTGCGTCCTCCGGACAGGAGGAATACTGAGTCCTTACGTGGTGGAAGGACAGAACAGTGCAAACTTTCTCTGAAGCTTTCTCTTTTTTTGAGACAGAGTCTCACTCTGTCCCCCAGGCTGGAGTGCAGTGGTGCGATCTCGGCTCACAGCAGCCTCCGCCTCCAGGGTTCAAGTGATTCTCCTGCCTCAGGCTCCCAGTAGCTGGGACCACAGACATCCGCCACGACACCTGGCTAATTTTGTATTTTTAGTAGAGATGGGGTCTGGTCTCGAACTCCTGACTTCACCACCTGCCTTGGCCCCCAGAGTGCTGGGATTACACGTGTGAGCCACCACGCCCAGCCTGAAGCTTCTTTTTTAAGGGCATGAATCCATCCATGAGACAGAACCCCCATGACTTAATCACTTCCTAAAAGGCCCCAACTTTTAATACTACCACAGTGGGAATTAAGTTTCAATTTGAATTTGGAGGGGGACACACATTCAAAACATGACACCTGGGGAAGAACACCATGTGGTGTGACGGGCAGAGCACTAGAGTTCTGAATTCTAGCCCCAGCCGGGCCTCCAGTTGTGTGCCCTTGGCCTTTTGATTACCATCTCCATGCTACACTTTCGCCTTCTGAGAAGTGTGTTGGGGAAGGGTTGGGTGGGAGTGGGATGCTTGAAGCCTAGAAGTTCTAAATTGCGTGCAGTTCAGTGTGACGGAAGAAATACAGACCTTGGAGTCCAGCAGCAAGGGCCAAAATCCAGACCACTCACTGCCTGTGACTTTATGCAGGTTATTAACTTTGCAGTGCCCTTCCCTGGAAAGTGGCGCTGATGATTCCTACCTTCACCACGTGAGATGAGGTACATGAAAGGGCCAGGGCATGTTTCTGACAGCTGAAAGTCATCGCAAGAAGGAAAATACGTCTGCAAAAGCATTTTATCACATGATAGAAGGATGGTAGATACAGTGCATGCAAATAGATGAATAACTCTTGAAATTTGAAAATGGCCTAAGTAAACCTGTGGGAAATATATATATTTTTAACTGTTCTTTGGGCTCTGGGGTACATGTGCACATCCTGCATCCTGTAGGATTGTTGCAGAGGTACATGAATGCCATGCTGGTTTGCTGTTCCCATTCCCCGAGCCCCCCATCGCCTAATTAAGCTGATTTCTTTTAAACTCTTTTACTGAACTGACAATACATATTAAGTGCTTATCATTTATGCCCTTAAGGAGCTCACAGTTTAATTGGCTAGTCACTCCTTTTTCTTTCTTTTTAAAAATATTTTTCCTTCAGTTTTAATTGTTGGCCTATAAATTTTTTTCTTATTTGTAGGTGACATAAGACCTCCTTTCTCTTATACTGAATTAATATTTACTCTGTTGATTCTCAGATCTGATCATCTGGTTTCATTTCATTTCAAAGCAGAAATAAACCCATTTTTCTTGGTGCTGAGTGAGCATTTCTTAGCAGACCAGGACTCTCCAGTGCTTTCTGGAGGAAGGAGTTGACTACAGCAGAACAACGCTGGGGCCTGGCCAAACCTTCAGGGGAACACCTGGCTCCACCCAGCCAGTGTCCCGCGGGGTCGTCTCTGTTTCAGCTCTTCAATCCTTAATTGGCAGTAGAGGCATTTTCAAGAAAATGTTGGAGATATATTTCAGGAACATAGGATTGAAATAGTAGGGCATTGTAAATGATAAAATTGAGAAACACACAGCTAAGGAGTGAGAGCTTTAAACAATATTTTTTAAATTTATACACAACTAGAAGAATACATAAATTTACAGAGAGAGATTTTCATCCCAATTAGCTGGTAATGTTATTGAGTACTTTTTTTTTTTTATCACAATCTGTGATAAAATGCCATTTATGTAACCAATAAGACATAGTGTGGCCATTGAGCCAAGTTTATGGTTTACCTTTGACTGTAGTTAAAACAAATATGATGAATGAACAATTCCTGTTACAGCTGGATAGAAACAGGACTTTGTAAGAAGAGTCTTGAGATCTTTAGTTGAAGTCTTTGTTTCTGACCACTGTACCGAAGCTGAAAAAGTTTGAAAGCGAGTAGGCAGTCTTCTTTTAATGTATCTTATTCACTTGAAATTCAAGACAGAAGCTCTCTTAAGTTAATCACAAAAATTCTTTTGCCGTAATTAATAACTTGGGATTTTTCAATTGGTTTTGAGTACAGTAAGAAAATGAAGGAATTTATACATTTTGAATGTGCTTAGTACAACAGGAATAGTTTCAGCAATGTCTGTTAAAATGATAAGTATGCTCTACCTTTGATGTGAGTACCCATCCTCTCTTCTGGTATATATCAAATCCTAGGCCTGAAGCTCCCCAGGGATTTGGCACTAATGGTTCTGTAATAAAAATGAGCCAATAAATGTATTGGTTGGAAGTAGCATTTACCAAGGAAATACGCCTGAAATGAAATGAAGACCTACTTTACAACGCACTTCTTTTTTCTCCTCTGCATACTGCAGTGGAACTGTAGGTTGATGCACCAGGCTTCCCCTTGAATGAATGCCTGTGGGCTGGGCTAGAAGCTGTTTTCTTTGTGGTTTGTCTCCTGTCCAAACCCATGGGAAGGCCAAGCTCCTTTCGTTTTCATTCTTTGCTAACTCTAGCGCTTTTGAACACAGAACCCCCATCCTCCCACCACCCAAACTCCACATTCCAGCCCCGTGATTTCACGGTACCTGGCACGTCTCCCCTGCCATGCTGTCAGGCCACCTGCTGACTCTTGCAGAGGGGACAGACGGGAACATAAACTCACTGCAGAAGAGCAGGACGCTCTCTGTATATTTTTAAGACCAGGAATCCAGTTCCCATTTAGAGGCTGTATTTTTTTTAATAGCGCCTTGAAAGTTGAACAAAACACTTCTTGTTTTTCTCATTGCCTGATAATATCATTCCCTCTACACTAATGTATAGAATCCCAGAAACTAGAGAATGGAAAAGATGTATTAAATCCTGTCTACCCCATTCCCACTGGTCACAGTACTTTTTTCCCACAGTCTCTTCTCTAGTGCTTTTCTCTTCCAGTTTTCTCAAGAATATGTTTTCTCCATTTCTCCTAGGGAATAATTTCTGAGTTTGAAGATGGAGGAATATATGTGAAAAATTCCTATTTTTTTCAACTTAAAATTCCTAGTCTTCATAACCCTTTACATTACCATAAACAGTCCCTTATCTTCCTAAGTCAAGTATTTCAGGATGGTATTTTTTTCCTTTCCATTTATTAACTTCAGAGTTTGTTTTTCTGCTTTGCTTTCTCTCTTCATCAATCAGTCCCTAAAGCCCATTAATCATTTCTTGCTGCCCTGAAAATTCCTTTGCTTATTCCCATATCAGGAACCCAGAGCTGGTTAAGGTCCCTAGGTCCTGGAGGAAGCCTTACTAATAGGTACTCATTCTATGCTAACTTCTCTCTCTGTCTCAATTCTCAAGTAGGAATTATTTTAAAAATATTGTTTCTAAATTATGATTTGGGGATTTCATCACTTGAAAGCCTTTTATGTGCATGTTTGTGATTTTGAGTGTAAGATTATATTTGTTCTCAATTACCTGAAGGATATTTTTCATATCCTCAGAGCCACAAATCATTTGCATCTCCTCCTGAGTTCTTGGATCAAGCACGATTCTGGACCGTGGAACTGTGATGCAGCATTCTATTTTATGACTGCCATCTTACGAGTTGAGAGGAAAATAGACTATACTTGTAGGATTTGGAAATGCCTAAGTTAGGTGGCCTTGGCACTCACATATCAAAAGTAGACTAGCTCTCAGGAGCTAGCATTAGGTATAAAAAAGACCTAACATGCTTTGTGGCTTCCTGGATTGGAGGACTCAACATTATAAAGATGTCAGTTCTCCTTGAAACAATCTATAGCTGCAGTGTGATCCCAGTCAGCAACCCCAACCAACAACTGCAGCTTCTAATCTGATCTAAAAAGAAGAAGAAAAAACGAACCGGTTTTTTTTTTCTCTTGAAACTTGACAAGATGATTCTAAAATATATTGACATGTATAAAGGGCCAAGGATGCGTAAAGTGCTCTTGAAGAAAAAGAAGGTGGAAAGCCTCACTTTTCTAGGTCCCAAGATGTATTTTTAAAAAGCAATGTGATACTGACACAGTTACAGATAGACTAATGAGTCAGAATTGAAAGACCAGACCCTTACCGGATTCTTCATACAGGGATCCTTGATTTCTGATGGAGATGGCATTTCAAAGCAGTGGGAAGAGACAGTCTTTTCAATAAATGGTGCTAGAATAATCAGATATTCATATAGGAAATAAAAGAAGAAATTAGATGCTTATCTGACATCATATGCAAAAAACTCCAGATAGATACAGGCCTAAATGTGAAGAGTAAAGTTAAAACTTTAAAGCCCAGACACACATGCACACACACACACGCATTATTTATATATGTGTATGTTTGTGTGTACAGCTATGTGTATGTATCCATATATGCACACACACACATGCACCTTCATAACCGCAGGGTATTGAAAGATTTCTTCTATGATACAGTAGTCGGTTATCAGAAGTTATATATTTGATTTGTAAAATTAAGTACTTGTCTTTATCAAAAGATAACGTAAAGAGAAGACAGCCACACAGTAAGACAATATTTGCTCTACATGTAATTGACAGAATATTAGCATCTAGAATATATACATTCTTAAATCAACAAAAGACAATCCAATCTGAGAAAAATAGGCATCATAATTTAAGTAGGCTCTTCATAGAAGAGGAGGTAAAAATAGCCAATAATCATAAAAAGAGTTTTCAACTTCTTTAATAATCAAAGAGAATTAAACCATAATGAGATTCTACCTCATTCCCATTAGATTAGGCAAAAATAAAAAGACTGCCAATACCAAGTGTTGATGAGGATATGAAACCACAGGAACTTGGTAGAAAGTGTATAATGTTACATAGTTAGGAATACTTCACCACTTTGAAGTACTACAGTTGAAGATACATACACGTACCTTATGACTCAGCAATTCTGCTCGTAGATATATACACTAGAAAAACTTGGCTCATAATACACAAAGATACCTGTGTAAGAATGGTCTTTTTTGTCCCTGTGATTTTTTATTTTGCAAATTTTTAAACCAACTGAAAAGTTGCAAAATTAATACAACGAATATGATAAAGTCTTAATAGATGGTAGCTAAGCAAAGCATAGAAGTTAGCAGAGGGAACATACATGGGCTTTGAAGTCAGTAATACCTGGCCTGAAACCTCAACTCCATCACTGACTAGCTGTGTGACCATGGGCAATCTAGTAAATTCTGTGAGCCTTTCTTCTCTCATCTGGAAATTGGAGGTAATAATATGCCTGCCATAAAAGATATTAGAAGGATTAAATGCTTTAATTTATGTAAAGCACTGAGCATAAATTCGTGCAACATGGTAGTTGTTCAGTAAATTATTGATGCTATTATTGTTTTGTTGTGGTGGTAGTTAAAAATGATAATGAAGCATTTTATTTTTCAGAGCCTTTTGATTATAGCACGTTTATAGATACATACTGATTTTTGTTTTTTAACTACAGAATGTATCATAAAATAATTGAGGGGAAAAATAGCATTTTAAAAAATTTGTATTGCATTTTTTCTTTTCATTTTCCTATTGTAACTTCAGTATTAGAAAGTATAAACCAAAGGGAAAACATGATCAGGGTACAAATGTTTTTTATAATTTAAATAATTGTCTAGAATTACAATCTCCTTTTGAAGAATTGAAAGCCCAAATATGATTTTATTAAAAGTAAAAGGAAACCAAGGCATAGGAAATTTAAATAATCTTATTAGTAAGTAATATTAGACATAGAGTGTATGTTTCCTAATTTCTAGCCCAATATCTTATACATTAAATTATAATATCAACAGCATTTTAAAAAATCTTAAGGCAACAGCAGTAGTCTTTAGCACTAATCCCAAGGCCTTCATTTCCTTAACTGCAAAATAAATGAAATCACATGAAAAGCCCTTGAGGCCCCTTTAGTCTCCAGTGAAATTTGATTCTATGTATGAAGGCTTCCTCAATGACCACCAAACCACAGTTCTCTTTGCCTCTTGGGAATTCCTCTCTGAACGCTACTTTGTATCATTCCAAACTGGCCGTGATCATGGTACCACATTATACCTTTACTTACCTTTTTATAAACAATATCCTCTGTTTCCAATTAGATCACGTTCTCTTGGGGACGCAGATCCCCTCCCCTCCCCTCCACTCCCCTCCTCTCCTCTCTTTTCTTTTTTTTTTTGAGATGGGGTCTTGCTCTGTTGCCCAGGCTGGAGTGCAGTGACGCGATCTTGGCTCACTGAAGCCTCTGCCTCCCAGGTTCAAGTGACTCTCCCACCTCAGCCTCCCGAGTAGCTGGGATTGCAGGCACACCAGCACGGCCAGCTAATTTTTGTACTTCTAGTAGAAACGGGGTTTCACCATGTTGTCCAGGTTGGTCCCGAACTCCTGACCTCAGATGATTCACCCTCCTCGACCTCCCAAAGTGCTGATTACAGGCATGAGCCACTGCACCCAGCTGCAGATCTTTTCTTATACATCTTTGCATTTGTACACGTTTGAGTGCAAAAGCATTTTTAATATCTTTTTTTTGTCCTTAGTAGTACCTAGCATAGACAGTTACAGAGTAGGCCCAAAATAAACGGACGCCGATGACTGTCAGATTGTAGTTTACAAACACAGAACTAACTCCGATAGCTGTGATAACATGGGCATCGGATTCGTGGATTCTGCCTCAAAAGCAAATGTGATTGTTTTCCTTTGTTCCAGAAAGACAGCAAGAAGCGAATATTTTCTGGCATTCAACCAACAGGAATCCCCCACCTGGGCAATTACCTGGGAGCCATTGAGAGCTGGGTGAGGTTGCAGGATGAATATGACTCTGTGTTGTACAGCATTGTTGACCTTCACTCCATCACGGTCCCCCAAGACCCCGCTGTCCTTCGGCAGAGCATCCTGGATATGACTGCTACTCTTCTTGCCTGCGGGATAAACCCAGAAAAAAGCATCCTTTTTCAACAATCTCAGGTCAGCTTCTCAGATTAGAACTGAGAAAACTTTTATTTGCAGATTATTTGAGGAAAAAATGTTGAATGGTTTATATAGCCCCTGCTTGTGATTTTTAAAAATTGTTTGAAGATGACTTTTTCAAATGTGATTGTTTCAGTTTAATGTTTTACTTGTATTTATATCATTGAGTATCATTATATTGCAAGAGTATTTATCAGCTTTTCCTCCACTGTATTTAGTAAGTTTATGATGCTTCATATACCAGAGTTGTGTTTCATTAGTACTTCTAGCCCTGGAATTGTTTTGCTATGCAGGGTTGCTTTCAAACTGAAGACTTTGTGCTGTTGACTAATCTTGTGATCAAGGATAGAAATTAGTGACCAATAGTTTTATGTAATTTCAGTGTTGCTTTATTAGATGTTGTATTTGGAAGGTCTGTTGGATAATTCCCATTGCTAATTCTTTGTATAATAGTTTTTGAGATGATTTGAGAACAGGTTGGAAAGTTGGAAGACAAAGTCCCAGTGTCTTGTGTCCAAGCTGAGAAAGGCTTCAGAGCAAAGCCAAAATATTTGACTTATATCTTCACTATGGGTGAGTCAGTTTATTCTTGGACAGGCAGATAGTCTGACCTAGAGACACGACAATCAAAATACACCCTAGAAAAAGATGAAAATTCTAACTAGATCATGCCTTTATTACGTATCTACTTTAATCTTAGGACAAAGCCCAGGCGAGGAATGGGATGTTATACAAACTATGGTACATGTTAACGTGCATGCATATATATAACCTTCTTTGATTGTATATTTCTATCATTATTTTAATATATGTTTTATTACACATAAAACTTAATGTAATGATTCTTACAGGGCAGCCAGTTTAAAAAAAATATGTGATAAATGAAAAGAGTATAATGATCCCTTGGCATCCAAAGAATGTTGGTTCCAGGACCCCTAGAGCTACCAAAATCTGCAGATGCTCAAGTTCCTTCTATAAAATGGAATCGTATTTGCATATAACCTACACGTATTCTCTCATATATTTTAAATCATCTCTACATTACCTAATACAATATACATGCTGCACAAATAGTTTTATATTGTATTTTTTTATTTGTTTTATTTTTCTATTGTGGTACTTTTTGATGCCTATATACACACTGATTTAATATGTATATATTTAAATTTTTTAAATTTTTAGAGATTAGGAGGATGTACGTGCAGTTTTGTTACATGGATATGTTGTATAGTAACGAAGTCTGAGCTTTTAGTGTATCTGCCACCTGGATAATGAACGTTGTACTCCATTGGTGATTTTTCAACCAGCATCCTCTTCCCTGCTTTTGGAGTCTCTAGTGTCTGTTATTCCTCTCTGTATGTCCAGATGGACCAATTGTTTACTTCCCACTTGTAAGTGAGAACATGCAATATTTGACTTTCTGTTTCTGAAGGATTTCACTTAGGGTAATGGCCTTTATTTCATGTTGGCCTCCATGCTGCTGCAAAAGACATGATTTCATTCCTTTTTATGACTAATCTCTCAAGGAGATTAGTCAACAGCACAAAGTCATCAGTTTGAAAGTGTATATATAGTGGTATTATTTTTTATTAGGTTTTTTTCCCAAATATTTTCAATCTGCTGTTTAGTTGAGTCCATGGATGCAGAACACGCAAATTCAGAGGGCCAACTGTATGTTTAAAATAAATGCCGTTGTCAACTTTGTGGCCAGCTTGGAGATAATTTGATAAAATAATGGAATCTGATCATTGAAAGGACCATAAAGGCAATTACCTCAACTTCGTTCCTTGTATTTGGTCAGGAAGGCTTTACTTACACATGGCTTTTCAAATTCAGTGTTGGACAGATCCTGTTACTATAAAATACTTGCTTTTATTGACCAAATATCTACCTCCATATAAATTCCATTCATTCATTTAATTTCTGCTTTGTAAAAAACACAATAAATCAACTCTGCTTCCACACAACTACTTTCAAATACTTGGAGAGACATTTATTATGTACCATTTGTATCTTACAGGTCTTTACCCTGTAGGTCCTTACTGAATAGGTCTTGCCTACTACAAACTAGCTGTCTGCAGATCCCTCACCTTCTTGGTCATCCTACCTCAAAAGCACTCTCACCTTTTTTGTGAAAAGAATGTGCCTCAAATTTCACATCCATTGCCAACGCTGGAGAGCTGCTCATCATTAGAGCCACTTTTTGAGTCCCCTAATGCATTTTGCAAAGCACATCATCTTCACTTCATCTAAGCTGTTTTTAATACAAGCTGTCTTTTGATCCTTATCTGATAAATTTTTAAAAACTGTATTCCCAGCCACAAGTACCTATTTTCATACTTCTTGTAGATGAATGTCTGATCTCCACAAAGTAACCACTTGCAGATTGCTTTTTAAAGTGATCTTTTTATTAAAGGCTTATTTACAGCTACATCCTATACTTGCACTTTGAGCTCATTCTCTCAGGAACAATTACCAAATTATAATTTTTTTCTACATCATAAAGGAGTTTTAGCAGTGACCTTTATAAGCATCTAAAATTTGCAGTAATTGAGATATCTTCTTCCACATGGTGCTTTGTTGTTCAAAATAGCATTTGAAAAAGTAGCCCACAGTGTGGGAGACTTTGTAAAGACTTCTCAATAAAGGAGGGACAAAATTCACCCTCTCTTTAAATAGAACCTAGTGAGATCCTTGGCTCCAAGATAGTGTGCATCTAGGTCAGAGAGTGGAAGGGACGGAGTTGACTGGTGTGTGCCCATCTTCTCCTTAATGCAGTTGTAAAGCTGTTTAAAAATTCGCCTCCTGCCATCCCTCACTTCAGCTCTATTATGGAGGATTTTGATAGTCTGCCAGCAAAATTTAAAGGAGGTACTCATCTTGCCTACATTATACAGTTTGTCCCACAAGGCAATATAAAAATTGTCCTCAGATGTCTTTGTAATCTAAGATAAACTTGGTTTCAGCCATTTCCTTCTTTGACTCAGGCAGCCAACCTTATTGCAACTCTGTGCATGGATGGATGGGATATTTTATCAGGCTTTCTTTCTCCCTTTTATTAAAACACAACTTAATTTAAAAATATTTTAAAATTTTCTAACAGTAGAGAGAATAGTATACTGTACCCCTATCACTTGTTAACATTTTGTTATTTGTCTCACTGATGTTACTTTCTTTTCTTCTCTCTCTCTTTTTTTTTTTTTTAAATAAAGACAGGGTCTTGCTCTGTTGCCCAGGCTGGAGTACAGTGGTGCAATCATAGCTCATTGCAGCTTCAAACTCCTGGGCTCAAGATCCTCCTGCCTTAGCCTCCTGAGTAATAGCTGGGACTATAGGCATATTCCACCACCCTAGGCTTTTTTTTTTTTTTTTGGATAGACAGGGTCTCACAATGTTGCCCAGGCTGGTCTCAAACTCCTGGGCTCAAGTGATCCTCCCGCCTCGGCCTTCCAAAGTGTAGTGAATATAGGAATGAGCCACTATGCCTGGTCGATGTTATTTTCTTTGTTGAAGTATTTCAAAGCAGATACCACATATCATGGCATCCCGATTTCTAAGTATTTTAGTGTGCCACTATAAATTCAGGAAATTTTCTTATATAACCATAATATCGTAATGGCATCTAACAATGATAATTCCATATTATCATCGAATACCCAAATTACCCTGACTCTTCCAAAAATGTCTTTTATAGTAGGCTTGTTTGAGTGAAGATCTACCAGGGTTCACATATTACATTTGATTATGGATCTTAAGTCTCTTTTTTAATGCCTTTTGATTTGTTCATCAAATTTTAATATATTTCCTATAAAGTTAGTCCTGAGCTTAAAAATAGTTAACTTTTTTCCCCTCACCTTTCATAGATTGATCAAGTTTTTTTTTTGTTTGCCTTAAACTTAATTATTTTGAACTTAAAAATAAACCTTACTTTTTAGTTGCTTTCTCTTTACACTAATCTGTGTTAGCTGATGGTTAGTGACTATAAACTACTGTCCACATAGTTGCTCATCACCATTTTCATTACTTTGAGTAGAAGCTGTGCTTACCTACTGCCCATGGATTGCCTAGAAACGAACATTAGACCTCAGCTCCTTTAGAATGGCCATAAAGCTTCAGTTTGTCCATGGATGGTGATGGAAAGGTCCTCCTCATGCCTTGTCTTACAGCCATGAAGGCATGTGTTGGCTTTTGCTTCTTAGACCCATTTTCAGGTAGAAGTGTAAATGAATAAGCTAGTCTTCTGGAAACAGTTATTATCTTAACCACATGAGCCCATATTTGCAGAGTTCTAGTAGGTGAAAGATTATCACGGTGATGATTTATGTTTTGTATACAGAAAATCAATAGATTAACTGTCTTTTTTTCTTTTTTCTTTTCTTTTTAATAGGCAGTGCTGGGAAGATTTTTTTTTCTTTGTTTTAAATTGACAAAAATTGCGTATATTTATTGTGTACAACATGATGCTTTGAAATATGTATATATTTTTAAATGGCTAAATCAAGCCATATAACATACACATTACCTCACATACTTATCTATCTTTAAGTGATTTGCAGGTGTACAGTACATTGCTATTAACCGTGGGCGCCATGTTGTACCGTAGATCTCTTGAACTTACTCCTCTCGTCTAACTGAAGTTCTGTGTCCCTTGACCAACATCTTCCCATTTCCTTTTGCCCCATTCCACTCTGTTGCTATGAGCTCGATATTTTTAGATTTTACATATAAGTGAGCTTATGCAGTATTTGACTTTCTGTGCCTGGCTTCTTTCACTTAACAGTCTATCCCCTGGGCTTATCCATGTTGTCATAACTGACAGGATTTCTTTTTTTAAGGCTGAATAGTATTCTGTTGTGTGTATATACTGTATTTTCTTTATCCATTCATCTATTGATAGACATTTAGGTTGATTCCGTATTTTGGCTATGGTGAATAGTGCTGCAGTAAACATGAGGGTACAGATGTCTTTGACACGGTGATTTTGTTTCCTTTGGATATATACCCATCAGAGGGACTGCGGCTTATATGGTAGTTCTGTCTTTAATTTTATTGAGGAACCACTATACTGTTTTCCATAATGGCTGTACTGACTTACTTTCTCACCAACAGGGTGCATGGGTTCTCTTTTCTCCACATCTTTGCCAACACTTGTTATCGTTTGTTTTTTTGTTTTGAGACAGAGTCTCGCTCTCTCGCCCAGGCTAAGGTGCAGGGGCACGATCTCGGCTCACTGCAACCTCCGCCTCCCGGTTCAAGCAGTTCTCCTGCGTCAGCCTCACAAGTAGCTGGGACTACAGGCACCCACCACCAAGCCTGGCTAATTTTTGTATTTTTAGTAGAGACAGATCACCATGTTGGCCAGGCTGGTCTCGAACTCCTGACCTCAAGTGATCTACCCACCTTAGCCTTCCAAAGTGCTGGGATTACAGGCATGAGCCACGATGCCTTGTTTGTTATCTTTTTAATAATAGTCATTCTAACAAGTGTGAGGTGATCAATCTGTGTAGTTTCCAATAGATGGGGGCTAAAAAGAAATATAGCATTTTCAGATTTATTAAAAAAAATTAGAAACCCATGTTTATTAGGAAACTATTTATTTATTTATTTATGAATGACAGAGTCTCACTTGTTACTCAGATTGGAATGCAGTGGTGGAGTTGTAACTCACTGTAGCCTCAAACTCCTGGGCTCAAGCAATCCTCCTGTCACAGCCTCCCCAAGTGCTGGGATTATGGGTGTGAGCCACTGTGCCTGGCCAGAAAACTATTTTTAAATGTGTAAATCTGGCTGGACAGTGGCTCTCACCTGTAGTCCCGGCACTTTGAGAGGCTGAGGCAAGTAGATCACTTGAGCTCAGGAACACCAAATCAGCCTGAGTGACAAGGTGAAACCCTGTCTCTACAAAAAAATATATATATATATATTAGCTGATCGTGGTGTCCTGTGCCTGTGATCCCAGCTACTAAGGAGGCCGAGGCAGGAGAATCGCTTGAACTCAGGAGGTGGAGGTGGAAGTGAGCAGAGATCACACCACTGCGCTCCAGCCTGGGCAACAGAATGAGAGTTTGTCTCAAAAAAAAAAAAAATGTTAGGTTTACCAAGCCATTTCATGTATACTTCTCTCTTAATTAATCTAAGATTTCTCTCTTAATCATCAAAACAGCCACAGGAATTAGGTATGACTGTTATCTTTCACTAATGAATAAATTAAGGTTTGAAGAGATTAAGTAAATTGAAAATGTACTTAAAATTATCTTTGAGCAGTACCTGGTACTTAGGAAGTACTCAGCATACAGAACTTTTCATCAGCTGCCTAAGGTCACGCAGCTCATAGGTGGCAAAGCGAAGGCTTTTACAGTTTTCCTGTTAAGTACCACTTCTGGAAGGTGTACTCATGAGGCGGGAACCTTGCTCTGCCTGTGCATCCTTCCCCAGCCCTCATGTCTCTGCTTCTGGAGATGCTTGTGGAGGGGAGTAGGGAGTTGGAGCTGACCTCAAGGCCCTCACTGTTTCTTACCTGAACAATTAAATTACCCCTTCACTCCTGCCCCAAGCTCACAGTTGGGCAGTTCATTCCCCACAGGGCAGCCACCGTCACCTTTCTACTAAAATGACATCGGCATCTCTCCGGCCCTAAGGTAAAAAGCTAACCTCAGTTTACCTAGAAAGCACTTTAAGAATGAAGCCCCGGGGAGAGAGATCCAAGATGGCCGATTAGCAACAGCTCAGGCATGTAGCTCCCAGTGAAAGCACAGAGAACTAGTGGACGCCGCACTTTCCGACGAATTTTTGTTGCCCACAGACCGGGAGATTCCCGGCAGAGGAGCCACACGGGTCGCCAGCGCGACTCTTTTGGCCGGCGTGGCTGTTTTGCCAGCGCCCCAGCGCGGAGCTTCCCGGTGCAGGGTATACGGGACGGACGGGCTCGGCAGGTCCCATCCCCACAAGGAAAACAGCAATTAGAAGCACTGAGGACTGAGAGTTTCACAGCAAGCACAGCAAACCCAGGAAGGTCTGGCTCTGAGGGGAACGGGCGTCCGCCAAAGGAAAACTAAGAAACAGAAACAAATTTAATCACCGGGTGGAGAGAGATCCAAGATGGCCGCGTAGCAGCAGCTCAGGATTGTAGCTCCCCATGAAAGCGCAGAGAGTGAGTGGATGCTGCAATTGCAGACGAATTTTTGATGCCCACAGACTGGGAGATTCCCAGCGAAGGAGCCACATGGGTTGCCAGCGCGACTCTTCGCCGGTGCGGCGCTTCTCGGTGCGGAGTGTACGGGACTGGGTGCCCTTTTAGTCGGGCTCGGCTGGTCCCATTCCCACAAGGAGAACAGCAATTGGAAGCACTGAGGACCCAGACCTAGCACAGCTGAACCCAGGAAGGCCCAGCTCTGTGGGGAAGGGGTGCCCCCCGAAGGAAAACTAAGAAACAGAACAAACTTCATCACCAACAAGCCGGACGTCCACTCAGAGACCCAATCTGAAAGTCGGCAATTACAAAGACGACAGGTAGATAAATCCACAAAGATGGGAAGAAACCAGTGCAAAAAGGCTGAGAACACCCGAAATCAGAATGCCTCTCCTCCTACCGGGGATCGCAGCTCCTCATCAGCAAGAGAACAAGGCCTGACGGAGAATGAGTGTGATGAACTCACAGAATCAGGCTTCAGAAGGTGGATAATAAGAAACTTCTGTGAGCTAAAAGAACATGTTCTAACCCAATGCAAAGAAACTAAGAACCTTGAAAGAAGATTTAACGAAATGTTAACGAGAATGGACAACTTAGAGAA
>PVKP010040152.1:0-19673 GCA_004027715.1 Plecturocebus donacophilus
TACAACAAAGTATAGCTGCATAATTGTATAATGGGGTTTTGTGATGACAGATGGGGTAAAAGTAAAGAGCACAAAGTTGAGTTACCATCCCTCCAATTGCAACGCTGCCCACACGAGGGAGCTGGTCCACAGTCACATGTGTGGCATGTTCGTGGCCTCACACCAACGACGTGGCTTCCGAGCTCCATCCTCTGCCTGGAATCAAGTCTATTCTACTGCTAATGGTAAGGCCCATCTCAATTTCAGAGATCACTGGCCTTACCAGGAACCCACAGAGTCAGCAGGCAGAACATGATGCCCACATTGAGTGGAGAATTTCTGTTTCTAATGAAATCTTCCACGCCATTGATGGCCTGCATACCCTGGCCTATTTTCCACAGCAAACAGAGTCCTTCCAGAAGATTCATCAATTCATCAGTCCTTCCAGAAGATTCGGCATGCATTACATATGCACACAATAGACCCTTTCCTACTCCATTACCCCCTCTCAGCTAACTGCATTTGGCCTCAGACAACTTGATGGCTAGAAAAATCAATAGTGTGGAGGCCAGCCACGCTCTGCCAGCGGATGCATTATCAGTCTCTTTCCGACTTCCATTTGTAGAGGGAAACGTTTTCTTAGTGTTATGCGAATTAGAGAAAGAAACAGTGTCTGCCACAGAATGCTCTATTTGTCAAAATTGCCTCTTTGGTGGAAATTTGTCATAAAGTGTCTCTGACCAAAGGCTAAAATCACCCAAGACTCCGGATTAACTTTCCCTCTTCCTGCTCCAAAGAGAGCATCAGCATTGGAGGTGCATGCTCTCCAGGGGACATGGGTGAGAGCGAGGCGGGGTATTGTACTGACCCCTTCTCAGGACTCATGAGAAGGGTGCCCCTTTTATTCAGCTGACCATGTTTAACCCCTTGCAGGAGGGAGCACACAAGCAAACCAGTGCAGGAACCAGCCAGTCACTTCTGGCTTCTGCGCAGGCAGAAGCAAATCTGTTACTCCAGCCCACCACACTCCACCCCTCATCAGAGGGAGCGAGTAGGTGAACCAGTGCAGGAACCAGCCAGCCGTTCTGGAGCCAGCAGAGCAAACCCCGTGCAGGCCCTGCGGCAGCATCCAGGTGGGGTGGCCCGCCCTCCCACAGGCCCCAGAGGGCATGTTGCAATGCTCTTAGCTCTGCCGTCCACAGACAGCAGTGTTTTCAGCTCAGTAGGCCTTTTGCTTTGCTGCGTGGGGTAACTGCCCTCCACCAGTGAGGGCAAAGGACCAGTGTGACAGCCTTTTGGGGTACCCACATTTGGTGACTCTCGAATTCTTGTGAGTGCCCAAGAAGAACAAGGTCACATGAAAAAATTGAAGGATGGTGAATGTAGAGAATTTTATTGAGCAAAGAAAGTGGCTCTCAGCAGAGAGGGGAACTGGAAAGGGGATGGAAAGGGCGGGTCACTCTCCCCTGAAGTTGATCTGCCTTTCTGCCTCCCTCCTCTGAAATCAAGTTGCCTCTCTCTGAAGTCCAGTCACTCCTCTCTACTAGCTAAATCTGGGGTGTTTATAAGCACAGAATGGGAGATGGAGCAGGCCATAAGTAGTTTTGGAAAAGGAAACATTCAAGTGGTAAAAGAACATTATTCAGAAAAAACAACAGAGAGTGGACAAATAGGGATAGAAGTTATCACTTCGATCCATGGGTGTCAGGCATTTTGGCTTGAAGGTGGGGCTTTGCCAGAGACTGAGCTCTGTCTGCCCAGAGTTTCTCTGCCTCCTGCCTCTATCGGGAAAAAATAGTAAAAGTAAGTGAGGTGACAACCATGCCCTATTTTAGGTGTCAATGTGCAGTGGGGCATGGGCAAGGCAGTGGGGCCGGGGCTGCCCAGTGGGCCTAGTCCTCAGATGGCCACAGTAGGTGGCCCACAAGGAACTTGAAAGGTCTTCCTCACTGCCTTCCATTGATTCTGGAGCTTGTGTGTGCCAGCCCTCCAGTCCCTGCAGGGCCACCCTCCCTGAAGGCATCTAGAACAGGGGTGATGCTGTGGTTGCCCCACACCACACTCAGCCTTGCTCTCCACCAGGCTCACTCCAGGGGGACGGGGTATGCAAGAGGGGTGCCTGCCCACCCCTCCTCCAGGCCAAGCTGGTGGGGACTTCTGGAGGCATCACAGGTGTGCATGTGGGTTCTAGTTCTGCAGAGAAGAGGAAACTGGAGCCTCTCCCCTGCACCCTTTGGGTATACAGCCCCATTTTCAACCTTGCTTACCAGCCTTGGCACCATCCCTGGGAACATTCCAGTTTTTAAGCCTCTCTGCCTCTCTGTTTAACTCTGGCCCCCTCGTCACACCAGAGCAAATCCTGGGACACAAGGTATCCTAGCAGGACATAGGATCGACAGAATGAGGCTACAGAGAGGGAGAACAGACTAAGATTTGGAGCCCAAGCTCAGTTCCCCTCAAGGTTTCTCCATGGAACCAAGTGAAAATAATGCCCCCACCCCAATCTCTCTGCTCACCCTGTTCCAGTGTAGTCATACACACCACAATATGCCTTGAGCAAAGGAGAATTCTGGGCAACACAAGCTATTGTGGCTAAATCCAGAATTAGGGCCCATTTCCCTAGGGTGATATCCCCCTGCCCACAGCTGGTTGCCTTCCCTGCTCACGCATAAAGCAGGGACTGAAGCCCAGGGCACCCTGCTCCACAGCTCAGCAGGGCAGACAGATGCAGATGAAATCTCTCTTTCCTTTGTGTGATGCTCTTGAGTATCTTTTCTCACTAATTTCTGTAGGCAGAAAAGGGACCGCATAGAAATGTGTCATCTCCCACCCACAAGACCTGCATGGTCAGGAGAAAGGTAAGGATTGTTCTGCCAGCTCCTGTTCACTTTGTTCATTATTGACGACTTTAAATATGAGGTAATGAGACAACCTGGACCCTGTTGAAGTATACAAATAGTAGAATTTAAAAAGCAGAGCACGGCCCCTCTGCATGAAACCCTGCATGGCCACCGGGAGACAACAGGCAGGACTGACACCACTCCTGCCGTTCCACCAACCAACCTCCCTGGCCAGGCCCTTACTTCTGGGAAGCTCAGCCAATGAATGGTATTAGTTCCTGGATTCATCCATTCAGGCTGTTGTAATGGAATGCCATAAACTAGGTGGCTTATAAACAACAAAAATTTATTTCTCACAGTTCTACAGGCTGGGAAGTGAAGACACCAGAAGATTCATTGTCTGGCCAGATGAAGTCCCCTTCCTCAGACATGGTGCCTTCTCACTGCATCCTCACATGGCAGAAGGGGTGAGCCAGCTCTCTGGGGTCTTTTTCAGGAGGGTACTAGTCCCAGTCATGAGAGCTCCACCCTCGTGACCTCATCCTCTCCCACAGGCCCCACCTCTTAAGGCCATCACACTGGGGAATCCGTTTCAGCATAGGAATCTCAGGGGACACAAACATTCAGGCCATAATAGTTCTTTCCTGTGATCTCTAGTATGTTGACCACTGAAGATCACCAGACTAATCATTTCCATCTGTCCCCTACCTCCACCTGTCCCTGTCTTCTCTTGTCCTCCATTCCTGCCTGCATAGGAGGGACCTGCTCAGCAGCCTGGAATCTAGATGGAAACATCTTCACAGACACAATACACCTAGCAAGAGCAAGGGCTCCAGCCATGTAGGACCCTTCAGAGTCCCTCAAGGCTGTGTTTGGCCCGGGACACTGCACAACCACCATGAGGGTGAAGAAGGGGTTCTGAGAGGACCTTGTGTGCCACCCTGAGCACGTCCACACCCTGCAGGATGACTGCTAAAAAGGACCAGATCCCACCACCTACACCTGGGGAACCCTCAGACCAGCCCTTCCTGAACACTCAGGGACACTCCGGACCAGGTCCTGACCCACACATGAGAACATGGGGCCCAGGGACCCACCCCTCACACGCAGGGATATAGGGACCAAGCCAACTGTCCTTGTCCTCTTCTACCATGTACCTCAGGAGCTTAAGGCAGAGGCTTGTGTGCCTGGAAAAGCAGAAGATTGCAGGAATCATGTTTTGGAGGGAAATGAACTTGCAGGGGCTTTCTGGTGACAGGAAATGCTGTTCTCTGCTTGAATCTTAAATTTGTTTGTGAAGCATCTTTCTGAAGGTGGTCTGTCTTTCAAGGGTCAGAGCCTGGTTTTCTAAATTCCAAATCATAATTGCTTTTGATGCTATCACACAGGCCATGTTTTTTCTCCTTTCCTCCCTCTCTTCAGCAGTGGGCCAGAACCTGACTCCAGCCTGGTGCCTGGGCTCCATCACTGGGCAGAAAGGACCCGAGAGGGTGTTTGAGAGAGTTAGAATGCAACCAGGAGCACATCCTCATGCCCACCCTTCCTCTGCTGCTCCTTAATTTCCTTGTCTTGGCTCTTGTCTCCACTGCAGCTCCATAGAGGAAGCACACAGCCCTCACCCAAATGCACCCTGCAGCCCTGGCCTCAGTGTCACCCTGTGCTGTTGGCACCCAACCCTGGCTGGCTGCCAGCAAAACTGAAGAGGAAACCATGACCCACAGCAGTCCTTCAGATCTGCTGAGAAATAGATGAGTCATTCCAATTTGGAAGGAAAGTCAACCACAAGTTGGTGGTATTGGTGGGGGCACTATCTTTTAACAAAAAAGTCAACAGAAAAATAAATCTGCTGAGAAAATGACAAAACGCTATTTTTTTAAAAAAGAAAGAAAGAAAGACAGACATTAGGATGTAATGATAGACTCAAAGCACCTAGGCAAAGACACTTAAGCCTGTAAAGAATGACCACTGTGAAGCACCGAGCGCTGGCTCAGTGTTAAGCAAACAGGTGAATGGGTTGTATAAAGGAGATGGAACTAGGGGCATCTTTAAATGTTTAACTAGGTTAAGGCCTTCACTTACCACCTCATTATCAGTGAAGATGGTATGTTGCCTTCTACCTTATTGAAGACACTAATACCTAAAAAACTCCAAAGGAGAATTATTTTCATCCTGAAACTATACATTTAGTAAAGTATTTGTCACATGTAAAGACAGACTAAAGAAATTTTCATACGTATAAAGATTCATAAAATTGACCTTTCTTGACTCTTCCTTAAGAAGCCACTACAAATAATCTCCAGTAACATAGGAAGACAAGGAAGCAAAGAAACAGTAGAGCCCACTGAGGAGAGTAAGAAGCAGCTCCGGGCTGAGAAATGTGCCACAGGCCTAGAGAGCAAGCAGTCCAGATGTGATGGGTTTATAGAAGTATGCAGAAAGGAAGACTTGGGGAAAGGGAGAAAGTTAGTAGAGCAAATTATAAAAACTGAACGTTTGAGGACAATATAAAAATATGTGGCTAGAAAACTATACAAGTGAAAAATGAGGCAATTAAAAACTCCAGGAGAAACAAAAAGCTCCACAAAACAGGAAGTGGACATACACATTGTGTATTCACCTCTTGGGGGCCTCAGTGAACAATATGTAAATAGCTATCCTAATAATAAAAATATTGATTATTGATTTAACTAAGATGTGAGAGAAGACAAAAACATGAGGCAAGAAAATCTGTCATTACAGAAAATCATTTCACAAAGACTTTCTAAAATTGATCAAATCAAGAAGTAATTATATAAGCACGCTGACTAAAACCCTGGAGGTGACTACCAGAAGAAACTGCTGAGAAGAAGTTTAAAAGTGAGTGACTCTGAGAAGCTGGCCTGGGGGGCCTTGGGGAGGACCAAGGGACATGCTTTTCATTGTGAGATTTTTGGTTGTTTGATTCTTTGAATAATAAGTATGTTTTACATTAATAAATATATATTTATCAATTTTAATAAGTAAATATCCCCAATAGATGAGCACACCAACATCTGGCCTGTGAAAGGGCACAAAGAAGTACGGCAGAGATTGGTGGTGAATGTGATGCAATAAATAACCGAGGCTGGAGGGCAGGACGTCCAAAGGACAGGTGCAGGCAAACCCTTGGAGACAGGCGCAAAATTCAGGTGTAAGGGGGAAGGTGAGAGGGGCCTTTCATTCAAATCTAGTCCAGTCTCCACCCTACCTGGAAAAGTTTATTGTCAAATGTGGTATCAATTCAAGTTGAAATGTTTTCACTTTCATCACTCCTTTTTTATTCTCCTGAGCAATACTAGGAAATATTTGCTTTTGGTATTCCTGGACACTTGGCAAGGAGTAGAATTTGTTTGTAAGACTGCTGCTGTGTTTATGCACATAGCTGGAACACACTCAGGGAAACTGTGCCACAAAATCCCAAGAAATGTAATTTCCAGTGGTGAATATAAACATGGTTTCTTGAGAAAAAGCTACATATAATCATCACGTTTGTCTGAATTCAAGTGAATGTTAAAATAACTTCTCAGGGAAAAAAATCATCTAGAATAAGTGCACAGAATTGACAGTTTTCCAAGACAATGATGGTGGAATTTCAGCTCTTTCTGGTATTATTGTTGTGTATGGCTCAAAAAAAAAAAAGTAAGAAAATAATTTCTCTATGGAAAACTGAGTTCACGTGCTGGAGTATGTCTTTACTTCTAATGTACATACATGTGAGGAAGGACATAGTTATATAACCTATACTTCATAAAATGAAGCAAGAATTTGCTTTCTCTTTAATTTATCAAGGGTTCGGTGCTTAATGACATGTAAGCAGTGTCTCTGTGTCTCACCATCCAGAAACAAGATGTCATGAGTTAAGTCTTCAAATAAAGCTGAAGCTGTTGCCTCTAACCCTTCACCTTCTTCTTCAGGACCCCCTTCTGAACTGACTTAGAAATACCACAAGAGAGGCAGGCGCAGTGGCTCTCACCTGTATTCCCAGCACTTTGGGAGGCCGAGGCAGGCAGATCACTTGAGATGAGGAATTTGAGGCCAGCCTGACTAACATGGTGAAACCCCGTCTCTACTAAAAATGCAAAGATTAGCCGGGCATGGTGACGCACACCTCTCATCCCAGCTCCTCAGGAGGCTGAGGCAGGAGATTGAACTCAGGAGGTGGAGATTGCAGTGAGCCCAGATCTTGCCGCTGCACTCCAGCCTGGGCATTGCAGCAGGACTCTGTCTAAAAAAAACAAAAACAGAAATGCAACAGGAGAAAATACCCACATCTCACTGTAGCGCAGGAGACTAGCCACAAGTGAACTCCCCAGTTCTGAGAGCCTCTAGGAACTTGGGCTGATGGCTCAGATGGCTCAGACTCAGGGGGATTGATGACCCAACCTCCCTGAGTTGATGGTGGTCTCTTAGCCTCAAACATGTTTTTTCCCTCTGGACATCAGATGACTGTTCAGGCTGTCATAACAAAATACCATAGGCTGAGTAGTTTAAACAACAGACATTTATTTCCCATAGTTCTGGAGGCTAGAATTCCAAGATTAAGATGCCCAGAAGGATGGGTTTCTAGGCAGAGCTCTCTTCCTGGCTTGCAGACGGCAGCCTTCTCGCCATAGCCTCGCAGGGTTTTTTCTCGGTGAAAGTGCATGCTTCCTCTTCTTATCAGGACATCGCTCCTATCAGACTAAGGCCCCACCCTTATCATCTCATTTAAACTTAATTACTTCCTTACTCTAAACGCAGTCAGTGCTGAGTTGTAGGACCTCGGGCAAATCACCCCAACAGGTCTTTGCTTCTTCTGAGATGATTTCATATTTAGAAATACTAAAAACAGACTGGCTGTCAGGCTAAAGAATTGCTTCTTAGTTCCACCAGCTTCTTCCAGTGATGTTTTCAGATGATTCTACAGGCAATTGGATTGCTTCCACCAGATGGCTTGGTACAGAAAGTGCAGGCATGGAGAGAAGGTGGCCGCATGTATGAGTTGGCTCAGGCGGCTGAAGCAAAATATCATTGACTGAGTGGCTTACAGATAAAAGAAAATTATTGTCTCGTAGTTCTGGAGGTGGAGTAGTCCACATCAAGGTGTCAGCTGATTTGGTTCCTGGCAAGAGCTTTTCCTGGCTCGCAGACAGTTGCCTTCTCAGCGTGCTCTCACACTGGGGAGAGAAAAGAAGCTCTTTCTCTTCCTCTCCTTATAAGACCACAGTCATACCAGATTAGGGCCTACCCTGTGACACATTTAACCCTGATTGTGTCCTACAGATCCTGTCTCCAGACACAATGACCTCGGGCATGAGGGCTTCAACATATGAATTTGGTAAGCCCAGGACACAATTCAATCCACAGCAATGATAAACCACCATCAAACCACCACCATCACCGTGACCAAAGTCTAGCTTTCATCCCAAAGCATCAGAGCAGCACCATCCTAAGACTTCATGCCCCTGAAGTGGGGGTATCTGTGTAGGGTGGAGTCACCCATGAACAGTCAGACCCCTCATATGCTGACCAGAGACCAGTGGGGTAATAGAAATCCATTTTAAGGCCAGATTAGCATGCAGCATCAAATACCATTATTCCTGCTCAGACCTAAGGAGAGTGAACTATGGATTAGGGGAATTCAGAGAATGTTTCCTCTCACTCTTGGAAGTTGTGCCCTGCTGAAAGACGGAACCCTGATATTCCAAAGGAACTAGGAAGGTAACACGGAGCAGGTCTCCATGAGCATGCCAGGCATCAGGGCTTTTGTCCATGTTTGCAGTCAGCAGTCACAAATGCAGTGCCAGCAGAGACTTGAACAGTGCTGCACATGCTTGGAACCCCAAAACCACCATGGGAATGAGCCCAGTCGGGCCTGCCAGGAAACAAGAGGCCACAGGGAGCAGCATCAAGGTGCCCCAGCTGCCGGGGCCCACTGGCCACAGACACATGGAATTGTCCAGTAGAGACCATCAAACTGGCCCAAACTAGAAGAAATGCCCAGCCAGCTCCAAGATGGGTAAGCCAAAGACAAGGCGTATTGTTGGGCCAGGTTCAATGGCTCACACCTGTAATCCCAGCACTTTGGGAGGCCAAGGCAGGAGGTTCACTTGAGGTCAGGAGTTCGAGACCAGCCTGGCCAACAAGGCGATATCCCCATCTCTACTAAAAATACAAAAATTCTCTGGGTGTGGGGCACATGCCCGTAATCCCAGCTACTCAGGAGGCTAAGGCACAAGAATTGCTTGAACCCTGGAGGTGGAGGTTGCAGTGAGCCAAGATTGTGCCACTGTGCTCCAGCCTGGGTGGCAGAGCAAGACTGACCAAAAAAAGAAAAGAGAGAGGGAGAGAGAGAGAGAGAGAGAGAAGGAAGGAAGGAAGGAAGGAAGGAAGGAAGGAAGGAAGGAAGGAAGGAAGGAAGGAAGGAAGGAAATGGGTATTATTTTAAGCCTCTAAGTTTTGAGATACTTTGTTCTGAAGCAAATGGAGCATAACATTCGCTAATGGTGCAGTCTCCCCACTTAGACTGCTTGTCTAATGAAGTCCCCTTCCCAAACCAAATTCCATTTCTTTGTACAAATATAGGACTAGAGAGTAGCAAAATCTCCTGCACCTCAAATATTCTTCCGGAAGCCAGGTCAGGGATGACAGAAGTAGTGAATGAGAATCCAGAATGAGCTCTGGGGTGGGGCGTGGGGACAGGAAAAGAAGCCGAAGCCCACAAGGAGTTGTGCCAAAGCTACCCCTCTCCACGGGCTGCGGCCACCGGAACCAGCCACAAATGTGGTCATCTTGGCCATGGTTACGCTCACCTTGAAAAACAGAACCTTCTCAACTCTAGAGAAAAGCACAGACATCAGCAGGTGCTTGTGTGCAGCAAAGTCCATTCCACAATATGTTCTTCCTGATCTGGAAACAACACAGTCCCAAATGAATGAGTTCAGAAAGTGAGTGGTTGCTTCATTTAAAATCATTGCCAAACTTCCCCCGAAAGTGGTCGCATTGGCTTTGTCTTTGGACACACTGGTGCTGGAGCTCATTAATGGGGAACTCCGTGTGGACCCCCAGCCGGCTTTGTCCTGTTGGTTTCAGTGCAGCTCCAGTTAGGCCTCGCCCCTTCCCTGCAGTGGGTGCCTAGACAGAAGCTCCTTCCGAGGCAGTGGCTGGGACAGCAGCTGAAAGACTTAACTTGGCAGACACCGCAAGCCAGTGCATGTGGGGATACAGATTAATTACAAAGAGAAAAATAGCAACTGTCCAGAGGAGAAAGCTGCAGACAGCACCTTCACCAGGTGAGCCAGGTTAGTGTCATCAGTCATGCCACATACTGGCCTTACGTGCCCTCTGATCCCATGCACTGAAGAGGACACCATGTCACTCTTATGATATTCTTGCAAAAAAAAAAAAAAAGGACATAAGCTACATTTAATCAGGAGGAATGTGCCACAGAATCATGACCAGTACTCTTCAAAAGTCTAAAGTCCACTAGACACAAAGAAAAGTTGTGGAACCATTCCAGGCTAAAAACACCAAGGACATTTGATGACTTAAATACAGCATGAGATACTGGACTGGGTCCTGAATCAGAGAAAGACAGAAGGACCATGGGTGGAATTTGAAGAGGATGGGTGGATTAGTAAACAGTACTGCATCAATGCTAATTTTCTGGGATTGACCGTCATAACATAATTATGTAAGGTGTAAACACTGGGGAAACTAGAGTCAGGCATATGGAAGTTTTTTGTACTATTTTTGCAACTTTTAAGTTCAAAATTTATTCCCAGCACTTTGAGAGGCCAAGGCAGGTAGATCATGAGGTCAAGAGATCAAGACCGTCCTGGCCATCATGGTGAAATCCTGTCTCTATTAAAAGCTGGGCATGGTGCCATGTGCCTGTAATCCCAGCTACTTGGGAGACTGAGGCAGAAGAATCGCTTGAATCCAAGAGGCAGAGGTTGCAGTGAGCCAAGATCACACCACTCCACTCCAGCTTGGTGAAAAAGAGAGACTCTATCTCAAAAAGAAAAAAAAAAAGTTCAAAGTTATTTCAAAAGCAAGTTAAAAAAGAAAAAAAAAAAATCTCTGTAAAATATAACAAGAAGGAATAATAAAAAAAAAGTTATCACCACTGTTGGCTGACATCTATCTTCTTTAAATTTAGTAGGAAAGAAATGATCATTATTGGCCAGCCATCATGGCTCATGCCTTTGGGAGACCAAGACAGGTGGATCACCTGACGTCAGAAGTTTGAGACCAGCCTGGTCAACATGGTGAAACCCCATCTCTACTAAAAACACAAAAAAATTAGCCAGGTGTGGTGGCTGGCACCTGTAATCACAACTGCTTGGGAGACTGAGGCAGGAGAATCACTTGAACCCAGGAGGTAGAGGTTGCGGTGAGCTGAGATTGTGCCATTGCACTCCAGCCTGAGCAACAAGAGTGAAACTCTGTCTCAAAAAAAAATCATTTTTAAGTTCATTTGCCTACCGGCCCTCAGAAGGTTAGGAGACAGCCATGTGGTGACATTTGTTTGGGCCACCCTGCATCACCCACTCACCCCCTTCTCTTGCCCCAGGTTTTCATTGAGGAGACCGTTCTTCCTTTGACTTGCAGTCATAAGATTCTGGGGAAGGAGCGGCTGACTGCAGCCGTAGGAAAGAGGCGTGTGGCCCAAGCGCACTCAGCAGCATATTCTGTCTCCTTGGCCCTGGTGACACTCCACAGAGGGCATGTGAAGCAGGAAGACTTCACTCTGAGAGTTTGGCTTAAGCATCAGGAGGCTGACTCTCACTACCAGCGCCTCCTCCACTGGACTTGAACAAGCACAATGGGGACCAAAGCTACCTCTGTGACCAGCTGCTGCCAGGCGAGAGTCTGTGCCAGCAAGGAGCCAGCCCTGAAGCTGCAGAAACGAGTCTTGTCACAGCCCCCCATCCCTGGTCAGGCCACACCTGACTCCATCCCGTGGACTCTGTAGCTAGAAGAGGTCAGGAAGCTCCCCGTTTTCCAGGCATTCTGGATTGCAGGGACCTCCGGCAACAAGAGAGCCATTTTAGCTGAGCTCCATCTCCTGCTGAGAAAGTCAAGATCTGCCGAACCACATGCGGCGGTATCAGAGTCCTGGGTTATGAAAGGCGGCATCAGTAGGGTTGTGAGGACAGGAGGAAAGGGCAGAGAGGCCACCAGTGCCTTTCCACTGCTGCCCCAGATGGCCTGGGCATCCCTGAACGTCGCCGGCCCTTTCCCTGTGAATCAGCTCCCTGCATGCAGTCCAGGTTGGTCAGAGAGGCCTGAGCTCCAGTGGAGGCTGAGCTTCTCCACCAGTGCCTGTGCAGTAAGGAAGACAGGAGATGGGGCTGAGCGTCCAGCCCTCCGGAGGTCGGGGCCGCGGCCGAGCGGATGACCAGGAGGGGGCAGAGTGGGGCAGCTGGCTGACCAGCCGGACCTGAGTCCCCAGCCTGAAATCCAGCCCGAGGGAGGAGACACACAGCCAGCGGGCACAGCCACCCCTGGGTGGTGGGGTGGCGGATTCTGTTTATTTCCAAAATTTCCTGTAACTGATAAGTAACTGATTACCAAATAAATTTTATTAATAAAAAGAAAGAAGCCAGGTCAGTAGGTAGCTGTTTTTCTGCATTATTTATATCCAGTTTTCCAAATTCACACATTTGTCCAACTACCAGGATCTTGGACAGGCGGCAGGGACCACACCAGGACCGGCAGGGGCTGCTTCAGGCAAGGGAGGTTTGTACCCCTGGGAGCTGCTGTGCCCCCCTCCACCTGGCATCCAGCACGGTCCACCTGGGGTCCAGGAACTCTCGCCTTGAGGACAGGTGTCTCTTATCCTGCGTCCAGTTATTTTGGTTGTCACGGAACCCCATTTTCTCTTGGAGATTAGCAGTGCCTGCGCTTTGCATGCTTGAGGATGTTGCCAGGGCTGCCCTCCACCACCCCACCCTTAATTTGCCTTTATAGCGACAATTCCCAAATTCTCAGTCATTTCACATGAAGCCTTCCCTTTAATCCACATCCGCCTCAACCGTGAAGACGTGGACACGGAGTACAGTGAGGACAACATAACGGTGGGTCCTGTGCCCAGGGGCGGGCCCCACAGCAGGACACTGCGGTTCCAACAGTGGCTTCTTGCTGTGGGACCCACTGCTGGACCCACGGTTTCTAAGCATTGATGACTCCCAACCCCAGAGTTCTTGTTACCGACAGGATCATGTGCCCGGTAGTTCATATGTTGGTGTCCTAAATCCCAAAGTGTCTTGGAAATGGCACTTGGGAGGTCATGTTGGATTAGAGACTCACACTTTTGAAATGAGGTCCTAAGGGTGAGTCCCTGATCCAATATGATGCATCCTTAGAAGAACAGATGCACGGTGCTGTGTTCACTCGCTCTCCTCCTCTCTCTCTCTCTCTCTCTCTCTCTCTCTCTCTCTCTCTTTCCTCCTAAGCACAGGGGAAAAGCCATATGAGGACACAGTGTCCACAAGCCAGGAAGCAGGGCCTCATCAGGAACCAGATTTGCCAGCACCTTCATCTCAGACTTCAGCCTCCAGAACGGTGAGAGAATTAAATTTTGCTGTTTGAGCCCCCAGCCCATGGTATCATGTGGGGCAGCCCAAGCTGGCGCCCGCAAGTCTCTAAGGACCGCAGAAATGCTCACCGGGAACAGGGGCCTCCATGTGCACCATGTGTGTGGGGCTGTCTGCGCCCCTGCCCAGGGGTGCACCACAAACACCTGTTGCACAGCGTGGTCTCATGCCGCCCCCAGCCACAAACACGCACACCCCGCCCGTGGGCTATAGAAATAAGCATCCAGGAAAGGAAGCGAGGAGCTAATTCCTTTTCCTAATGCCAAGAATGGCTCAGAAATCCACGCACTTTTGACCTCACTTGCCTGGGACTCTGCTGGACCTCCTCTCCAGGAGGCAGCTGTGTGTGCTTCAGCCTGTTTCAGCACCGTCACCCCATTCCCCTGCCTCCCCGTGCTCCTCACAGCCAGGACGCCTCTCCAGGACGCTCCCTTACCCTCTACCTGGAGGGCAGCCATAAGCAGTAGCCTGGGGCTTGGGGGATGGGAGCTGGGACCCTCTACCCACCATTCTGTGGGGAATGGCTCACCCCAGCCAGGGATAAGGCCTCAGGGAACACAATATCGGAGTCCCGTAACCATGGCCAAGAAGAAACACTTCATGGAGAGCTCAGGCAGGAACATGGCAGTGGCTGTGTCTGCTGCTCAGGCACATTCCATTGTACATTTAAAAATAGCTATAATTGGATTCTTTGTAACACAAAAGATACATGCTTGAAGGGATGAATACTCCAGTTCTTCATGATGTGATTATTGCAACCTTGTATCAAAACATCTCAGGTACACCGTAAATATATACACCTACTATGTACCCACAAAAATTAAAAATTTAAAAATTAAATTTTTTAATTTTTGAAAACCCAGAGAACCCAGAGGAAAGCAGGGCTGACTTCCCCTCCTGGGGCTGCCTCTCATCCGCCCCATAGTCCCGGGAAATGAGCTCTGCCCGTCCCCTTGCGGGCCTGGAGGGGAAGGGAGCAGTCCCAGCCAATTAGACAGGAGTTGAAGCGCATCCTTCTGGCCCTGTGCCCCAAGGAGGAGCATGGCTGCCCCTCCCGCACCTCCACCGGCCATTCCGCCTGTCCCCTTCTCCCCACCCTGCAGGACAGCAGACACGTCTCCCTTATCACCTGCTGGCAAACTGGAAGTCTCTCTCCCTCCTTCACCAAGCACCCCTGGGAAACTTTATCTTCAGCAGATAAGCTCTTTGCTCACCCTGCACAGGGAGAATTCGGGGGGCCTTGGAGGTCATGGGGAAACCTGGCCCAGGTGGGAGCTGGGGGTCCAGGGCCACCGCACAGCTGTGAGCCCTAAGCATGAGAAAGAGGCAGCCACCTGTTGAACCTGGCATGAAAGGAGCTGAGAACTCTTGAGAAGTCCAGGTCCGCCACTGTGGCTCGCATGTCCGGAGGGCTCCAGCCCATTAGGTTTTTATTTGTGTTGTTTAATTTTTTAATGTTTAATTTTTGCTAGTACATAGAATGTATAGGGTACGTGAGATGTTGTGGTACAGGGATGCAATGTCTAATAATCACATCATGAAGAATCCGAGTAGTCATCCTCTCAAGCATTAATCTTTTGTGTTACAAACAGTCCTATTATAGTTATAGTTATTTTTAAAGGTACAATCAAATGACAGTTGACGGTAGTCGCACTGTTGTGCTATCAAATACCAGGTCTTATTTATTCTCAGTATTTTTTTGTACCCGTTAACCATTCCCACCTTCTCCCAGACCCCATCCCCCTCCCAGCCTCTGGTCACCAACCTTCTACTCTATCTCCATGAGTTCAACGGATTTGGTCTTTAGATCCCACAAGTAAGTGCGACCATGTGATGTCTGTCTTTCTGTGCTGGCTTATTTCACTTAACGTAATGACCTCCAGTTCCATCCATATTGTTACAAATGACAGAATCTCATTTTTTTAATGACTGAATTGTACTCTATTGTGCATATGTACCACATTTTCTTTATCCGTTCATGTGCTGGTGGACACTGAGGTTGCTTCCAGATCTTGGCTGTTGTGAACAATGCTGCAATAAAATGAGAGTGTAGATATCACTTCACTATACTGGTTTCCTTTTCCTTTCTTTCGAGTGTATACCCAGCAGCAGGGTTGCTGGGTCACATGGTCCCAGCACATTGTTGATGAGCAGACTCCCAGAATGCAGGACAGGGATGTGCAGGGTGGGAGAACAGCTGCACTCTCGGGGTGTCCAACTCCTCTTCAATATCTTTCCCTCACCTAATTCACAGCAACGGCATCAAAGGAAGAAGGGGGAGGGTGAGCTTAATGCCAGATCTTTTAATGACCTTCTTTTAAGCTTAAAAATGTAGTTTCAACATCAAAGAGTCCTACAAAAAGAAATGATTTAAAGTAAGTAATGCAACATGCGCCCTTTGGAAAAACAGCACCGTCCTTGGAGTTACGCCCTCAGGATGGCAGGAGACAAGCCCTACATCTGTGAACACATGTGCACAGACCACCGGGCCCCTGCCAGGATCCCCCACCTCTGCCCTCTGCAAGTTTCCAGTCCTCGCAAAAATCCATTCAAATCTGGAAAATGTTCCTCTCCCCACAAGCTGGCTCCTTCCCTCTATTCAGATCAACTAAAAATCCTCCTCCTAAGGACCCAGCCCCAAATATGCTGTATAAGGGAGTCCCACCTCAAAATCTCCACTGCTCCATTTCTTACTAAAATTCCTGTGGACAAAAGACAGACAGAGCTCAAGTCATCCCTCTGTTTACTGACATACATGCCTATCTGATTGCCTCCTCTGGAAAGACTGATCAGAAACTCCAAAGAATGCAGTCGTTTGTCTCTTATCTGCCGATCACCTGAAGGCTCTCCCTGCTTCAAGTTGTCCCGCTTTTCTGGACCGAACCAATGTTCACCTTACATATGTTGATTGATGTCTCACATCACCCTAAAATGTATAAAACTAAGCTATGTCCTGACCACCTTGGGCACACGTCATCAGGACCTCCTGAGGCTGTGTCATGGGCATGTCCCCAACCTCGGTAAAAAAAACTTTCTAAATTGATGGAGAGTTGTCTCAGGTACTCTTTGGTTTACAACGTGGTACCACATTTGTGTATCCACTCATCAACTGACAGACGTAGGTGTTGCTTCTAGTGTTTGACAAGGTGAATAATGCTGCTGTGAACATTTGTGTACATATCTTTCTGGGGCATATGTTCTCAGTTCCCTTGGGTAAAAATATATACATACATATATATATGAGTGGAATTGCTGGACCGTATGAAAACATTTAACTTTTTAAAGAAACCACTAGACTGTTTGACAAAGAGCCTGCACCATTTACAATCTCAGCAGGAATACAGATGTTCCAGAGGCTCCACATCCTCACCAATACTTGTTGTTAACAGTCTTTCTCATTCTAGCCATGCTAGTGGCTGGGAGGTGATATCTCACAGTGCTTTCGATTTGCGTTTATTTGGTAACTACTAATGATTAGCACTTCTTCATGTACTTTTTGACCATTTGTATATTTTCTTCAGAGAACTGTCTATACAGATATATTGCTTCCTTTTTAAAAATTGTGGCAAAATGCTCATAACATGATGCCATCCTAACCGTTGTAGTGTACAGGTCAGCAGTGGTAAGTATGCATGTACTGCTGGGCAGCCCATCTCCAGAGCATGTTCATACCCACTGAAAACCACACCCATTTTTCTCCCCCTGCTCTTGGCAACAACCAGCTACCACTTCCATGCATTCGACCACCGGCTCATAAGTACAATGAGTAACTCTGTTCAGTCCCCCAGTGTCACGATCCTATATAAAACATGTCCATTTTATTATGGAACTCTTTGGGGCACTGATCTCTGTTAGAGTATTTCTCCAACATCACCCAAGGTATTATGAGCATTTCAGGTTTCAAGACTATGGCCAGGCACGGTGTAATCCCAGCACTTTGGGAGGCTGGGGCAGGGGGATCACTTGAGCTCAAGAGTTCGAGACCAACCTGGGCAACATGGCAAAGCTCCTTCTCTACAAAAAGTACAAAAGTTAGCTGGGCCTAGTGGCTCATACCTGTAGTCCCAGCTATCCAGGAGGCTGAGGTAAGAGGATGGCTGGAGCCATCTCATGGCTGAGATCCACCACTGCACTCCAGCCTTGGTGACAGAGCAAAACCTTGTCTCAAAAAAAAAAAAAAAAGACTATTTTATGTCCTTCAATCAATCAATCATAGGAACAATTTCAATTCACGTTCAATAGCAAGCTAGTAATTGCCCCTCAAGTGGGAACTCCCTGGTAAATCTGCCTTCCAGCAATATTAACTGGACATATTAATGGGAGTCCGCAAGGTTAACCAGGCCCACACAGGGTGCTAATTTCAATCGTGCAGAACAGAGGCTGCAGGGCCGGCACCAAAGTCTCTGCACACGGCCTCTTGTGGGACACGGACTGAGGCTTATGGCACCAGCCTGCGGGCACCTCCAGCCACACCTGAGTTAGATCCATCTCTGTCTTGGGCGCCTCTTCACCAGGAGGACTGAAGAGCAGTATCGAGGGTGCCGTCCAAAGTGCTGGGCTTCCTTCTCCTAACTCAGCTACTCTTAGGGTGACAGAGGATGGAGATCTAAGGTGTCCCTCATTAAAGCAGAGCTCAGCCTCACCTCGGAGGGAGGCTCAGGACCCCCCTTCACCTCCACCACCCAGGGCACGGCACGGGCCGATCACCCTGGGTTTTGCCAGGGTCAGCTGCTCCTTCCGGCCGGCAGGAGCTTCGACTGCTGAGCGTGTGGCCTGGTGGGGGCACGGCTCACCTGGTCCGAGGGCGGCTCCGCATGCCCATCACCCGTCACACGTGTGACTACTTGCAGGCTGTGCTGCGGATGTTTAACGCCCAGCTGCAGGAGGAGCCGCTGCTTAGGAGGGTTTTCGATTTCTGCTCTGTGAATACTTTCCCATGGCCGTTTCAGTGCCGTTTCATACTATGGGTGGGAGGCCAAAGAGGGGTTCGAAGGAGGGCCCTAGGAGCGGTCCCCACCTGGTCTCCACCCATCCACAGAGTCAGAACATGCTTGTCCCCAGGGCAGCACAAGGACTGAGATAGAGAAAGCCCCCAGTAATACAATAGAGGGAATGAGTGAACACTCCAGAAACAACGAAAACAGACGTGTTCAAGATTCCAGTGCTCTTAGAACTGAACTTGGGGTCAGCCATTTAGAGACACACCAACAGGAATCAGATGCATTCTGTCTCGAGGTGGGCTATGAGGGCTGAGGAAGGGAGAGCCCAAATTCTCTGGGCACATGCTACTCAGCCTTGGGACACCTACTCACCTTCTCTATTCGTCTGGGGACCAGGGGCCACTTAAGTCTGTAAGGAAGAGATAAACACAGGTCCTGTGTAGCCAGGACGAAGTCAGGCACCATGTAACCAAACTGTGTTTGCACTCCCTCCCTGAGCGCCCTCTGATGGTGAAACTGTTTCTCTGAATGGATGTGGCCCTTGCTCTCCTGGCTGAAGGTCTCCGGAGGAGACATTAAACAGGCAAGGCACAATTCTGAGGAGGACTGGCCTGCACCCCCGTCTTGCCCAGCGAGATGCCCCCGGGTGCTCAAGGCTTCATGGTGGGACTGGGCCCCTCCTTCTGATGGAGCAAAGCCCTTGGTGAATTCCACAGGACTGGACTAAACCCACTGACACAGGAATTTGCCATTGAGTTTAATTCAACCCTTGCTTGGAAACAGGAGCTCTTGCCATAGCAACGGTGGAATCACAAGGTTCCCTGCCCACTCCACACGCGCAGCACAGTTACCAGAGCCAAACTGTGGTAGGAGAGAAAGAGAATTTCAACGGGAAAATAAAACACTAGTTCTGATTCTGCCAGCCAGCTTTAAGATTATTAAGGTCTTTAAGATTTTCCTATGTGCAGGCTCAACATTCTCCCTGCACAGTGGAAGCATCTTCCAAGGCACCTATAGCTCTAAGCTCTGATCACTTGAAAGCATCAAAACACCGTGGCTTATGCATGTAATCCTAGGACTTTGGGAAGCCAAGGGGGTGGATCACCTGTAGGTCAGGAGTTTGAGACCAGCCTGGACAACGTGGTGAAACCTCGTCTCTACTAAAAATACAAAAATTATCCTGGTGTGGTGTTGTGCACCCGTAGTCTCAGCTACTCAGGAGGCTGAGGCAGGAGAATCGCTTGAACCCGGGAGGCGAAGTTTGCAGTGACCCAAGATTGCACCACGGCACTCCAGCCTGGACAGAGCGAGACTCC
>PVKP010040153.1:0-19659 GCA_004027715.1 Plecturocebus donacophilus
ACAGGGAAGGCTCCAGGCTCAAGAGGCCAAAGAAGAGACCCAGAGCCAGCAAATGAGACATGGGGTTGTATTTTTTGTCTTTTTTTGAGGCGGAGTCTTGCTCTGTTGCCCAGGCTGGAATACAGTGGCATGATCTTGGCTCACTGCAACCTCTGCCTTCCGGGTTCAAGGGATTCTCCTGCCTCAGCCTCCTGAGTAGCTGGGACTACAGGCATATGCCACCACTCCCAACTAATTTTTGTATTTTTAGTAGAGATGCGGTTTTGCCATGTTGGGCAGGCTGGTCTCTAACTCCTGACCTCAGGTGATCTGCCTGCTTTGGTCTCCCAAAGTGCTGGGATTACAGGCATGAGCCACCGCACCTGGCCGAGACACTGGGTTTTATTGCGGGATGACATACAGGGAAAAGAGTCCAATGGCAGCTTGCTGGGCAGGAAAACCACTGCTGCTTGCAAACAGCTTGCAGTGTATACACCATTTCACTCAGCACCCTAACCCCAAGGACCTCCACCTGGCAACCTTCATCTAATCCAAAACTCAGGGCTTTAACCCCTGCACACCTGGTGTTCCATGGGAGAGGCTGAGGGCTCAGATATTCCAGATGTTCCTCAAAGACAAAGAATGAATCTCTGGCTTGGCCACGCTCAGATTCGCTAGTTCAGAACACACATTCAGGTGCGTCTGCCATACAGGGTCATGCTCAGGGTATGCTGAAGTTATTGCTTTCAGGTGTGTTTATCATACAGCATCTTCCTAATCCATCTATAGAATCCAGCTGATGATGCACTTTCTTACTAATGTCTAATCACATTAAAACACAGTAACAGCTAATATTTATTGAACACTTACTATGCACCAGACCCTGGGCCAAACATTTATTTGTGTATTCAAACACTTATTTAGTTCTCACTCTAATTCTGCAAGGACTTGTCCCCATTTTACAGATGAAGAAATTAAGGGACTTGCCTGAGGAGTTAAATGGCACAGCTTCCACTCAGAACACGGGTCACAAAGCACATCCACTTACCATTATCTAGATCATGGATCCAGATGCTTTTTCTGTAAAGGGCCAGACAGTAAATATTTTAGGCTTGTCAGCTCCAGAAAGCACACCACCCTGCTAGTGAAGAAGGGTGACATTAGGATAGACTTTTTAGAAGTAAATGTGGAATTATTTTCAAAATATTCTGCTTCCCCTCTCATACACTTTCCGAATGCCTGAGACAGGGTGGGGTTCCCAGCCCCTGGAGGAGTAGTTGAAAAGCGTTCAAGTGGATTTTCGAACCTCCCCACTGGCCCTGGGGGCGGCGGGGGCGGTGAAGCACAAACCCTCTGAAAATCCCGTAGCTGGGAGCTACTTCCCTAAATGCAGCAGAGCTGCCCTTAACATTTTCAAAGTGGACAAAAGGACGAGAATCTTTCTGCTATTCATAGCAAAGTACGTGCAATACATCCCACAACCAATGGTGTGTGTGGTCACACCACGGCTGCAAAGCTGCTTCCACCTGACCTGGTTTCACCTTCCTCATGGGTCTTCCACGCACATCTCCTAGCCGCTGGCTTTCCTTTCCTCATGCCATTCCCTTTCCCACCTGGGCTTCCCGCCTGCCTTTCTGAACAGTTCTCACCTTCCAAGATTTCCTGCCCCGAACCCCACTGACACGGTCTGTACTGTGCAACTCTGCTTGCATGGCTGAAATTAGGCCTATGCATCTTAACTCCCAATGAATGGAGGAGAAGGACTAGGTCTCGTCCCTCTTTAGATTTACCTTCATGGCCTAAGAACAGCAGGAGCTCAGTGAGAATTTCCCCTTCAAGCCCATACTCTGAACTGAGCACCTCCCCACAGGTGCCCCAAGGCGATGCAGTAAACAGGTTGGGGGTACCCAGAGGTGATATAGCAAAATGGTTATCAGCACAGTTTTGGTGCTGGCTAGTCTGATTCAAGTTTCAGCTTTACATATGCAGGTGCAGAAAGATCTCTAAAAATCTTATTAAGGGTTAAAGGGGAGAAACAAGCTGCAAAACTGTGTTTTTATTTTGCTACCACTTGTGAGTGAAAGAGCATGTACACACATGTTTGTTAATGCATGGAATTTCTTTGGACGAATCCAAGAGAAACTAGTAGTAGCAACTCCCTCCATGGAAGGAAAAAAGAAGATTTATTTGCTTAGTTTTCACTAGACACCTTTTGAATTTAGTTATGTGTGCATGTATTGTCTAATTTAAAAGCTTACATTTAAAAATTCCAGCTTTTGTGGTCATTAGCTATGTAAATTGTAGAAAGTTGTTTGATTTTCCTAATCCTCAATTTCCCATCTGTAAAATGGAGCTTAAGAAAGCCTACGTGACTGGATTGGGTAATGCACACAAAATATTTAGCAGACTGCCTGGCTCATTTATTGCATTAATTCATGAGATTGTAGCTATTATTTTTTTAGCTGACCAAAGTACTTAGAATTCTGTCTCTTGCTCTCTCATTTTAACCCAAAGCCTAGAAACTTGGAAAGTAATGACCATCACCTCGCGTTTCTCACACGCTGCAGCATTTGGTGGCCTGTGCCAGGTCAGCGTCTGGTTGAGGGTGGCATAACTACACCGCCTGTGCTAGGGACTGACCTCTTCACTTGCCTTCCTGTCTCTCAGTCCCATTCAGAGAAGGTCAGAGAAAATCATTTGCTTCTGAGGCTGCTGCTGAGGGCTTCATTCTGGGGTGTTGTTTTCAGAGCCCCAACATAGTTTTCTGGGAAGGGGGGAGGATACCTGACTTCTTTTACTGTAGATCCAGCTAAGACTCCATGCCTGTCCAGAGCTTTTTCTGTGGCATTCTCATGATAACTGCAACTGGTAAAGGAGGATATTTGGCAGGTTGTGCTCAAGGAGTAGCAAGATAGAATAAATGCCTGACCGCTAGCCTTCCAGAAGGAGAATATTCCCAGGGAAATGGCTTTCTTTGTCAAAGTCTGTTTTTCTTTTTCTTTTCTTGCCAGCTAAGTATATGCATGTATTTTTGGACCTGGAGAAACAATAGAATGTTCTGTTGTATTTTTGTTTCCTTTTATTTTTTTAAATTCTAGAACATCCGTTTTCCCTTTTTGGGGAGAAAAAAAGTAAAATAAATAGTTAAAGTGTGATATTATTTGACATTCCTCTGTAGCTTCAGAAAGGAAATTTATATTATAAATATCTGTCTTTGGCCCTTTTCTCCTTCCAAGGTCAACTTTGGTTTTTAGATGTGGCTTAAAACATCTTTATATTAATAGAGGGTTTGAAACTCATCGATGTTTGAACAACATCCTGCATTGGATGCTGTGTAGGAAGTGTTATATTTGGCCTCTGTGTCTGACTCAGAGATGGGGTTTTAGGATGGATTGATCAGCACAGATTGTTAAGCCTAATAATGAGATTGTAGTGGTTCTGAGCTTGGAGCTTTCCTTCAGACTTTCCTCCGCTGAACAGTGTGGTGGCTCCATTCACTTGGTGCTGCTTTTTCAAGACCTGTCTTCACTTACTGCACTCACAGATTCCAATTTCTATTCTTGCCACAACAGAGGAAGGAACCCTTGAATACACAGGCAGGATGAGGGACATGAGTGGATAACCCACTGCCAGACAGCCCAAATTCTAGAAGAGCATCTAAAGACGGATGGGCATTAAATCTGTTTCCATTTAATTCTCCACATCCTCGATCTAAGCACAGCGGTGTCACTGTGGTGATGTCCTCTGCCTATTTGGGATGATGATTAGAGCTGGGATGGCATATGGTAATAACAGATACCATTTGTTATTAAGCATCGACCGCAGACTAAGAAAATGTATATGGGTTATCTCTTTAGTCTTCACAGTAGCTCTGCAAGGTGGTCTTTTCTTCATGCGGCAGATGGGAAAACTGAGGCTAAGCAGGATTAACCAACTTGCCCCAAACCACACAACTCGAGTGGCAGGGCAGCATTGCTCTCCGAGCCTGGCTGACTCCAGCTGTCAGTACGCTTTCAACTCTGTTTCCCCGTGGCACCTGATCCCGCGGGCACAGCGCATGCGCGGGCGTTGAGGGCGCCTGGGCGGCTGCTTCTTTGTCTGCTGCGAGAGATCCGCGCGCCCCCTGCCTGAGCCATCCCGGCTTTGCTTTGTCTGCTGCAATGCTGATGAGACCTCTACTCCAAGAGTGGTTTGTTCAGTGCACAGTAAAGAGCTCTTTAGTTTTACTGAAATTTATGTTTATGTTAAAAATGATGTTATCCAAAATCTTGGGTTACAGAACAGCAGAACTGTTTGCAAGGACTACTGTTTAGTGAATTGTTACAGAAACACCTTGTCAAATAATGAGTTATGTGAGCTGGAAGAACCAGACGGGGAACTGGGTAATGTAAACACTTTATTTGCTGCAGCAACAGCTGTAAAATGATAGGGCAAGTCTCTCGACTTTATTCCCTTTCTCTATTTTTTTTTTTGAGATGGAATCTAGCTCTGTCGCCCAGGCTGGAGTGCAGTGGTGCAATCTCGGTTCACAGCAACTTCTGCCTCCTTGGTACAAGCAATTCTCCTGCCTCAGCCTCCTGAGTAGCTGGGATTACAGGTGCCCACCACCACACCCAGCTACTTTTTGTATTTTTAGTAGAGATGGGGTTTCACTGTGTTGGCCAGGCTGGTCTCGTACTCCTGACCTCGTAATTCCCCAGCCTTGGCTTCCCAAAGTGCTGGGATTACAAGTGTGAGCCACCGTGCCTGGACCCTTTCTCTGATTTTTATTTTACAATACATTCGACGTCTAGATCTTGCTGCTGTTTTTTCAAAGTTTTTTTATTTTGAGACAGGGTCTTGCTCTGTTGCCCTGGATGGAGTGAAATGGCAAGATCACCAGCTCCCTGAAGCCTGGAACTCTCACCTTAGTCTCCCAAGTAACTGGGATTACAGGTGTGTGCCACCACGCCTGGCTACTATTTTTTTTTTTTTAGTTGAGATGGGGTTTCCCTATGTTGCCCAGACTGGTCTTGAGCTCCTGAATGCAATGGATCCCCCTACCTCTGTCTCCTGGTGTTAGAATTACAGGTGTGAGTCACCGCTCCTGGACATAGATCTTGTTGCTGTTTTTTAAAAAAATGCTGCATCTAATTTTTTAGAAAAAAAGTTTTTTTTGGATTTCATATTGTTTTAAAAAGTAATTGGGAAGGACTACTATTTCAGAGGACAGCTTACAGAAATCTCTACTATATGACAAAATTTCTTGTTAGTAAACACTATTGAAGGAGTTCAGAAGATTCCTGCTGTGACTGCCACATCAAAACAAAAAAGAAGTTTACGATATTTCATGAAAACGTACAAATTACCCATGGTCTAATTAGAATTCTAAACAAATACAGTGATTTACAGTGAACTGAGAGAGGAAGATCTAGGAAGAAGAAAATTTAAATTTGCTTGATCATTTTCTTTCTCTTTCTTTTTTTTTTTTTTCAGATGGAGTTTCACTCTGTCACCCAGGCTGGAGTACAGTGGCATGATCTCAGCTCACTGCAGCCTCTGCCTCCAGGGTTTAAGCGATCTTTGTACCACAACCCTTCCAAGTAGTTGGGATTACAGGCATGTGCCACCATGCCCGGCTAATTTTCTTTGTATTTTTTGTAGAGACAGGGTTTTACCAGGTTGTCCAGGCTGGTCTCACACTCTTGGGCTTCAGTGATCTCCCTGCCTTGGCCTCTCAAAGGGCTGGGATTACAGATCTGAGCCATTGCAACCGGCCCTGATTTTATTTTCAAAAATACATTTAGTGACAAAACATCACTTGAACCTACATGCTTAATTTTGGTTTCCCTCCGTTTTATTTTGTTTTTGACACATTTAAATTTCCTAAATACTGTAATAAAAACATCCTAAATAATTTTAAGCCATTTCTTTCTTCTTTCCCTCCTTTCCCCCTTCCTTTCTCTCTCTCTTCCTTTCTTTCTTCTTCCTTCCTTCAGTCTTTCCTTCTCCCTTTCCCTCTCTTCTTCCTCCTTTTGATCACAAGGTGACTTCCCCTGATGGGAATGAGATAATCATTTTGTAAACATATTAATTTAATTTAAAAAATTTTAGAGATGTCCTTTGAAGTGAAGCTTCTATACTTTTCATACTTCTTTCTTTCTTTCTTTTTTTTTTTTTTAGAGATGAGGGTTTCACCATGTTAGCCAAGCTGGTCTCGAACTCCTGGCCTCAAATGATCCACCCACCTTGGCCTCCCAAAGTGCTGGGATTACAGGCCTGAGCCACTACACCTGGCCACTTTTCATACTTTGGAATTTTTCAAAAGTATTTGTCTTGAAGCAAGTCTTGTTAAAATCTAAAGGACTAAGAGACATATTTTAGTTCTAAGGCATTTTTATAGAGACGGATAGGAAATGAATTAAAAGAAATGCTATTTGATGCACTGTGGAAATGTAATGATTGTCTTGCTGTCAATGTAACCTGGAATGATATACAGCTACCTCTGTCTGGCCTGGGAGATTAATGAAATGACTCTAATTTTGGCAACGCTTCACACCAAGAGTGGATAACATAACTCGAAGTTGATTTGTGCAAAGGGCAGTGCAGACTTTAAACAGAGCATCGTGGCTTCTAGTCACTTTGGTGACATTTGGAGTGCTATTTCAGCCCTATTTGATGTAGGTTGTCTGGCACCTCCTCAGGTTTCCATGCCTGCACCAAGATGACACTGTGACTGCAGTCCAACTTGCATCCTCTGTCAGATGACATGCTCTTCTGATGATTGCACTTGCCAGTTAGTAAACAGTCACTTTTTGAGACAGAATCTTGCTGTGTCACCCAGGCTGGAATGCAGTGGCACCTTCTCAGCTCACTGCAACCTCTGCCTCCTGGGTTCAAGCGATTCTCATGCCTCAGCCTCCCAAATAGCTGGGACTACAGGCTCGCAGCACCATGCCTGGCTAATTTTTGTATTTTTAGTGGAGACGGTGTCAAGCTGTGTTGGCCAGGCTGATCTTGAACACCTGACCACAGGTGATCCATCCACCTCAGCCTCCCCAAATGCTGGCCCATGTGGTGTCATGATCAATCTTATAAGAATGTATACCTTGTATTTTAAGATTCAACCATTTTTTGGCTATCGCTTCTCTTCTGCCTCTTTGAATTATTCATGCTACCTAAGTCAAAAGAGGCTTCTCCTTAGCAGCCAGTCCATAAGACTCTCGAGGCAATCTGTTTCTGTGGTAGCTAAGAGAGAAAATCAGCTTTGGAGGCTTACTGGCCAGGTCCAAATCCATCCCCATCAGCACCTCAAGAAGGTGTTATAATGATTGAATGAGGCACTATGTGCAGGAAAACACAGTGCCTAGAACAGAGAAAAAGTATTTTTGTTAGGTTTTGTCTTGTTTTTTAAACAAAACCTTCCGAATGTTTTGGTTCAATGGTTTCCTTCCAACAGGTTATTATCAGAGCCCATTGATCATAATGGCTGATATCATCATGAAAGGAGACATGGCACTTCTGGTGGAGGAACATGACCCCTCCAATAAAGTTGTCTGGTGAAAACATCAAACCCATATCTATTCAAGCCTCTGTCTAACTACCACTTCTCAGAAAATAATAGGGCACGGGCGATAAAGCCCAGAACATGGGAACCCCTAGGACAAATGACTGAATGTCTTCAATAAGAGAATAGCCAGAAAAAGTGTGTAGGGAGAGAACCTCGGACTATAAAAATGTCAAGGGAATGGCAGCCAACTGCCACACATGTGGGCAGGTCCACGTAGGAGACAATTGGGAAAAGTGAACATTGACTGGACACTTGATTTGATACAATTAAGACTTAGTAGGTTTTTTTTTTTGAGAGAGGCCCTCACTTTGTTGCCCAGGCTGGTCTTGAACTCCTGGGCTCAGGCAGTCCACTCACCTTGGCTTCCCAAAGTGCAGGGATTACAGGCATGAGCCACTACACCTGGTCACTTTTTTTTTTAGTAATGATGGTTTTGGATTGTTTTTAAAAAGTCTTTATTTTTAGAAATGTATATGTAAATATTTTAGAAATATGTGCTTAAATACTTTTTTAAAATGTATGGATGAAATGATATGATATCTGAGTCTAAAGAGAACGAGAGTAGCCCTGCCTTGGTAATTGTTGGAGCTCCCTCCCTGGTCGGTAGATGGTGGCTTATCAAGCTGTTCTCTCTACTTTTATTTATGTTGAGATTTTCCATGAGATGAACTAAAAATGATCAAAACAAAGCAAAATAAGCACAACAAAAACAACCGTGCCAAAATCTAGTGGACCCTCAATATAAAGAAGCACATTCCCGCAATTCCTCCACCTGCTTTCTGCCCAAATCGTGGTGCCTGTTTCTAGGTCATTGATTACAAGAGGCTTCCTTACTAGGGCAGGTGATTTCCCCATCATGGTTTATTATCCTTAACAGAATTTGAGAAAATGGCTGTTTCAGGTTGGTTGCTGTCACCTGCCTCTGAGGTCAAATACTGCTATCAGGAGTTGACAGTTGCTATTCGGCTCAAAGTACTTGAGGTCATGGTCATTCCATTATCTTTCTAAGACTGCAATTTTGAACGTGACTTACTGGATATCAGGTGCTCGGTTGGTTGTCTTTTTATAGATGGCATCAATATCAGGTGGCATATAAAAGCTTCCCCAAACCACGATTGCCTTATTAATCAATTCATAAAACTGATCAGAAAAATATTAGGGTATCCATTAATGTAGTAGTTAGGAAATAAAAATATTAGGGTATCTATTAATGTAGTGGTTAGGAAATAAATCTAAACTCTACCTTTGTCCAATAAGTAGGTTTTTAAAAAGGAATGAGGATGAAGTTCAAACAAACAAATGCATCTTATTATTTAATTTGCTCTTCTCCTTCTTGACCTATAATTTTTGCTCCATGGCAATGTGTCTTCAGTTAGCAACTAAAAATATTTCTCTTTTCTGTGTGCAGACAGCCATAATTTGACAGCCTGGGTTCCTTTTGTTATTATCTTCATCTTGGAGAAAGTGGACATAGATTTTGAGGTTATTAAAAGAAATTTTGAGCTAATGTAGTAGATGTTTTTGAACTAAAAAAAAAAAAAGATCAATTCAAGTGGCCAGGCACAGTGGTTCATGACAATAATTTCAGCACTTTGGGAGTGGTAGATCACATGAGCCCAGGAGTTTGAGACCAGCCGGGTAAATATGGTCAAACCCCGTCTCTATGAAAAATACCAAAATTATCTGGGCATGGAGGCGCATGCCTGTAATTCCAGCTATTGGGGAGGCTGAGGCATGAGAATCACTTGAACCCAAGAGGTGGAGGTTGCAGTCCTGGGCCATGGAGTGAGACTGTATCTCAAAAAAAAAAAAATCATTTGGCTTAAATAAAATTCTATCTTCATGCTATCACATTTAGTCAAGATGGGCAGCGTGAATCTTTCAGAAATACTAATCAGTTTATCAGGACTCCGGACCAAAACATTTACTGTTTAAGTCAAAGAAAATACTTATCTTATTAAAATCGCTATGTTGGCTGGGCATGGTGGCTCACTCCTATAAATCCAGTGTTTTTGGAGGCTGAGGAGGGAGGATGGCTTGAGGCCAGGAATTTGAGATCATCCTGGACACACAGTGAGCTCCTGTCTCTACAAACAATTTTTGAACATGAGCTGAGTGTGGTGGCACACACCTGCACTAGCTACTTCGGAGGCTGAGGCCCAGCAGTTTAAGGCACTGCACTCCAGCCTGGGTGGCAGAAGGAGATCTTGTTTTTAGAAAATAAGTAAATACAAAATAAAATCACTATATTGGGGATTATTTATTAAAATTCACGGGCATGCTAAAAGTTAAAAGGTATTATGTTTGATCTGTAAATGACGCATTCTATCAGAGAAAGAAGTATAATTGTTATAATCCATTAACAATTCCAGATATTTTATGATAGATACTAAATCTCAAGATGAGCTTGGAATTTAAGAGTTTCTGATCCCCACCAGCCTTGGAAGTTTCTAGACATGCAGAACATTGTGTCATTCTCCTCCACAAGCTTGACTATGTGTGTTCCCAGTTTCTGATATCAAACCGAACGCATGCGGGTAATTTTCCTCACCTTCTCATGGTGGGCTCAGGGGCAGTTTGATTCTACGTCTGGGTGGACTAGGAGCTTTTTTCTGTTTCTCTAATTCTTCTACATTCTGTAAGAGCTGGTTTAAATGTTATTTATTCTGTGAAGTTTTCTGCTTTGTTACCACAGCCCCCACCCCCCAGCTAAATTAAGCTGGCTGCCAGCACTTAGTCTGTTGTGTAAACATTGCAGATTTATCGTTTAGATCATGCTCATACCTGGGCCCTGGGAGTCATTGGAGGACTTGGTGGCTTGCCCTTCTTGGCAGCCCTAGGGCCCCGCAGGGTTCCAGGGCTGCCAGAAATGTCTGTTGAATGACAGTGTTTCCTGCTTCTGCTATGACCTCCATTTTGTCTTCTGAAGCTTTCCCTAGGATTTTGAAAGGACTTTCCTTTCAATTATCCCCTTAACACCTCCTACCGGCCCTGAGATGTGGCTAAAGGAGTTCTAACGCTGAGTTTAAAGAGGCAGGCAATTTACCTTACCAAGGTCCTACACTCAGTTTCTGGAAGAAATACGACTACCATTAGGTCTCTCTCCTCTTCTAAGACAGGTGCTTTGTTTTATTTTTGTTTGTACCAAGCAGTTGTCAAAATAACTTAAATATTAACATTTCTTACGTATTCTCTACTCCTGAGAGATAAGAATTGAGCCATCGCTCATTCCTCTTTGGCAATCCTAGGGCTGACTTTGGGACTAGAAACAAAACCTCAGGGAAGCACCTGATCTCAACTCTCTCCATAGGATTCTGAGGTTCTGGAAAGGGGGCAGCAACCTGAGATGGGTGAATCACCTCAGGCTCTCTGAGTTTTTGGGTCCTATGTACTACCTTGACAAGGGGAGGACTTAAACTGGGGAAAGGAATCAATGTCACGATGTCTTACATTTCTTTTTCTGACTGCCGTCCTTTTTTCCCTAAAGGATATCACTAAAATATGACAGATGGAGCATCTCCATTTCATAAGTTGACGTGCTGAAGACTTGGGCATGGTGGCTGTGCCATTTATGAAAGAGAGCACTACTCAAGGCCTGATAGTCACTGATTCAGGTCTGAAATCCCCAGCCTGCCTTGCCTTTTGGGGTACCACTGGGACTGAAGTTTTGGATGCATTTCCTATGAACATGTTCCCATCCAGCTAAAGAGAATTAGAGCAAGGATTCTGTATAATTCACACATGACTCTGCATACCAGTTTATAATAATCGTGTAATAAAAATGGCTTAGCCGAGTTGCTATGCAGCACTGTTTAGCACCTTGCTTCCAATATTGCATTTACAAAAATTACATATTTCATATAATCAGGCCTGTCTCTTACTTAATCATCCCACACATCATATAAATCTTTAAAATGGACAGGTCTATAAATCACTAGCATTTTTCATTTACCACTTATTCTAAGCTAGGCAGTTTCTTATTTAAATTGCCATACGAATAAATCTAATAATCCTTATTCACTTACATCATCTCAAACTCTAAATCTTATTCCAGCTGAGGTCATAAGTGAAATCAGTATTGAGGGCAGAACTAGCAGCTGTAACAACTATAATAGCTTGCCAAATTATATTAAAGGGCCCAAATAACATTAAAAAAATGAGGAAAAATTGAATTACATGATTAAAGTGTGATCTGCTGAATCAGGCAAATGTGGGGCCTAAACAGAGCTTCTGCCTGGGGTGTCGCTTTCATGCGGGATTGGTGCCAATTGGAAGAGAGAGCCACTTGCTTAAACCCTCTTATTTGCAAAACTTGATTAAAATCTAGATCAGGGTTTCTCAACCTTGGCACTATTGACTTTTTGTTTTAGAGAGATGGAGTCTCGCTTTGTTACCCAGGCTAGCTCCAAGCTCCCTGGGCTAAAGTGATTCTCTCACTTCACCATCCCAAGTAGCTGGGGCTACAGGCACCCCAGCACTATTCCCATTTGGGGTCAGACAGTTCTTTGTTATGGGGCCTGCTCTATGCATAGTAGGATGTTTAGCAGAATCCCTGGTTTCCATCTACTAGATGCCAGTAACACACTCTACCCCCAGTTGTAGCAGCTAAAAATGTCTCCAGGCACTGCAAATGTTTCCTGGGGGACAGTCACTCCCATTGATAACTACTGGTCTGGATAATGAGATAGGATTGGATTTGAGCCACTCCCAGGGATGTTGGAATGTCTCTGGGTCTTGCAGGGATACGTGTTCCACACTGTGCCCCTTTCTTTAGCCTTGGTATTGCGGCTATAGCAGACAAGCAAGGAATTCAGTGTGTTTCTCATTCTAACCGGTGGTCCAGGAGAGGAAGCAGAGGAGAAGGAACCATGACAGGGAGAGTAGGGAGAACATTCAGTGGACAAGACAACTCTGAACTCAGGGCAAAGTGTCTCTGATGTTTAGGACAGATCATTTCCTCACCCTTTCCAATTGAATTTACAGCCCTCTCTAGGCCCTTTCTGAGAATACACGGTCATCGCAGACCTGACATTCACAGCAGCTCACAGCATGACTGTAGAGTAAAAATGATTTTTGTATGCACCATAAGTAGTTCAGAAACGTAGTGGGATTTTTTTGTAGTGATCAAAGGAAAATGGTGAATGTTTGTAAAGGGGACATTTAAATCTCAATAATTGGCTCTTGAGAAACTTAGCATTATCAGGCATGTACCAATGTTGAGAATGAAGAATCTGGTTTTCTCTCTTCTTATGGCTGGCAGATTATATCTTATGATGACTGGCAGAGATGCCGATAGTTCAATTCCGAGCTGGGGAAGAAACTGGCTGCAATTAGTTTCCCAGAAAGATTCTACCAGGTCTTTGACAGACAAAGGAGTTATTCTCCAAATAAATCATTCTTGCTCTGCCATCTTAAATGCACATGCTATTTTAGAAGGGCATCCATCCTGCATCACCTAAGACCAAATAAAGCAAATAGTGCCATTACAATTTGGAGATGAAACTCACTGACAGCTCAATGTAACAGAATGCCGGGGGGAGGCATTTGTAATTATGGGTTGGCAGTACCTCATGCCTAATTAATGGGAATGGTGACATCATTGATACCGAGAATTAGAAAGACAGAACCAGGAAACAAAATTAGAATGAAATTTGTTGTGTCCAGGAACTCTGCTTTTTGAAAGGTTTTTGATCAGCATTGAGAATGGCCAAGTCATTCCATTGTCTTAAACCTATGGTGACTTCTGACTCATTGAGCTGTCAAACTGATTCACTTAGTATAGGAAAGAGACCACTAATCCAGCTCAATTTTATGTGTAATTTTTGGGACCTCACTCCATCTTTCCCCTTTATTTCTCCATATAAAATATTATTTTCATTCATGTTCTTTAAAGATGAACTTAAAAACTCCCAGCTATCTCATTTAGTCATCCTACAGAAGATAGAGATGATGCCTTCTGGCATCTTCCCATCTAATTAAAATGCTCCAGGATGCCTGATATTTAAGATAGCATTATTACTCTAACAGTAAAGAGTATAAATTTTCCTCGCAGCCAGTTTTCTACATCTCCCTGAGTAGAGACAGGACAAGAAGCCAGGGAATAGCCGATGCTTTCCTGGTGTAGCTGGGCCTCACTGCCAGGGTGAAGCCACTATCTCAATTTCCATTTTATCTTTCTACTAGCTATGAATATTAGCAGTAATTGGCATTGGTGGTTTGGAGTAATTTCTACATGTCAGGCATACGATGTGTTTTTTGAGTTCCAGAACTAATTTTCGGTGACTCCAAGGCCCGGGGTAAAAAGAAGAGATGGAGAGACAAGATGTCCTGGCCTCTAATTGGCAGCACCCACAGACTCTGTTCATGACCAGATTCATGAACACTTCATCCAAGGTTTCATGTCCTCAGTGTGAGGAGCCTGTTTGATTTGAGAAAATTCTTTCTTAAAATGGGCTTCTATTGGTAAAGCCATTGTCTTTTTAGGAAATCATCAAATACCTTAAAACTAGAATGCAATCAGCTGTATAAATGACACACCTGCTAAATCAATCCCTTATCAGGTAAGATAATGGCATCATTGCCTGTTTTACTGACAGATCACTTTTTATCTTACATAAAATATTTGGCATTTTTAAGGACCCCTTTTATTCTGGGAGAGTAAACACTTATAGGCCAACATTGGCCCATTTTTCTTGGTCACCACTGATACTGATGGTTGATATGGATACTCCAAAGTTCATCACTTGAATCCATATGGGGGGATAAAGCCTGTTAGAAGGTTCACGCTAGAGGCCCAAGGAATGGGTCTTACATTGATTAGACTGGTTGCTACTTGGTAGCAGAGGCTACATCTTTTCTGTGACCCGTGTCCAGCCCAGGGCCTGTTACGTATAATAACAGTAATTCACTTTCATTAAGCACCAAGGCCTGCCAGCAGGGAGTGCTCAGCACCACATGTGTAACCCATTTAAATCTTATGACAGCCGGTGAAGTTGTGAGCTGGTGATTTGCCCATTTGCTCTCAGATCCATTCTCTGCCCTTTTCCTGCTCTGCTCTGTACCACAGCCATCAACATTTCCTAGGCTCCCTGGGACCTTTAAAGGTCGGGCGTAGTGGCTCATGCTTGTAATCTCAGCACTTTGGGAGGCCAAAGTGGGCAGATCACCTGAGGCTGGGAGTTCGAGACCAGCCTGACCAACATAGAGAAACCCTGTCTCTACTAAAAATATAAAATTAGCCATGTATGCCTGTAATCCCAGGTACTTGGGAGGCTGAGGCAGGAGAATCACCTGAACCCGGGAGGCAGAGGTTGCAGTGAGCCGAGGTCACACCACTGCACTCCAGCCTGGGCAAGAAGAGCAAAACTCCGTCTCAAAAAAAATAAAAGTGTCATATGGTTGTTCTCCAAGAGCATTCTTTCCAGAGTTTAAAAAACCAGGAAATATGGAAATTACCTGTGAGTTGAAGAGGGGAAAGGAAGGTGGAATGTTTGTCCTTGCAGGAGGTGATAAAGTGAACAGGTTAAGAGCATGGCCTTGGATCAGACTCTCCAGGTTCAAAGATCCATGCTCCACTTACCAGCTGTGCCACCTGGGGCAAGTCGCCTAAGTCCTCTAGACCTCGGTTTCCTCATCTGTAAAATGCGGATGGCAGTACTGGTAAACCTAATATGCAGAGTTCTTGAAAGGATCAAATGAGAATCCATGTAAAGTCCTTAGAATGGTGAGGAGAACAGCTAACACGTATTATTTTCACTTTGTGAGGATTAACTGAGAGCAAATTTAATGACAGTTCCTCAGGCGAACTCTTGAAGCCTTAAACTGGATAGTTTCATTAATGTGTATGATCGATCATTTTTCTTAGACTCCCCACCTTTGGATTCCTTTCTTCTCATTGTTAAAAATTGTCCCTGTCTTTCTCTTCCTTTTCACTCTCATATCTGTATGCTAAATAATGTCCCTTCTTCTGAAGTATTTGCACCAATGAATATGCCTTTTTATTTGGGCCTCCACCAATGAGGTTTTATCATAGTTTAATTCATTCCAAAGAGCTTTTCTTTTTTATTTTATTTTATTATTATTATTTTTTGAGATAGAGTCTTCCTCTGTTACCAGGCTGGAGTGCAGTGGCGCGATCTCGGCTCAATGCAACCTCCGCCTCCCGGGTTCAAAAGATTCTCCTGCCTCAGCCCCCCAAGTAGCTGGGACTACAGATGCATGCCACCACACCCAGCTAATTTTTGCATTTTCAGTAGAGACGGGGTTTCACCATGTTGGCCAGGATGGTCTCGATCTTTTGACCTCATGATCCGCCCACCGCGGCCTCCCAAAGTGCTGGGATTACAGACGTGAGCAACTGTGCCCAGCCCAAAGAGCTTTTCTTAAGTATCTACCATGGGCAACTGGATCACTGAGACATTGGCTGAGGTGATAGAGGAGTCTAACAGTCATAATTTACACAGAGGCAAGCTGTCTCTAGCCATCTTTACTATCTATATTTACTGATTGTTTTGTTTACTTCATTCGTGATCCACCTTGCACCAGTTTTAAAATCATTCATTCAACAATCAAGCACTTTCTTTGTTCAGGCACTTCACTGGTTTCTTGGGGTACAGAGTTAAACAAACAGGCATGATCTCTGCCTTTCCAAGCACCTGAGGGGTTGGATAGTGCGATCGGTTGCATGAAAGAACATTCTTTTACTCAAGCAGAGAATTTCCCCCGCCCTATTCCCAGAGGCTATGGGAAGGTCCACTGGGTGTATGGAGAGATCTTTCAACACTGAGAAGGCTGGAAAGCCCAGTGTGAAAGTGAACTTCGCAGGCATCATCTCCAGTGTCTCAGGATCCTCAGAGCTGCTTTTCTTGGGAGAGGTGGGAGGGGCTTTTGCACCCTGGCCATGGACAGTGCTGGTGGGTTAGAGAATGGTATCCCTCCGTGTGCTGGAATCCAATCAGATACATTAATCTCCCTGAGGGACAAATGAAATTAATCCTCGCTCCAGATGGCAGCAAAGTGACAAGAGTGCAGAGATTAAAAGAGATTGTGAGGTTATACGGTAACAGCACCATCAATCGGGTTAGGAAACCCAGAGCTCTATTTGCACCAAAGGTAAATGGCACCATCTCATTTTTTGCAAGCCTGATGGGTTTGAGGTCTTGGAGAAAAGCCCATCCTTATTCACTTTTCTCAATTTGACTCCTTTCAATTTCAGAATTTCTATTTCTATGGAACTATTTTCATTTATCTGCTAAATAACCCTCCCTCCCTCCCTCCCTCCCTTCCTTCCTTCCCTTCCTTCCCTTCCTTCCCTCCCTCCCTTCTTTTTTTTTTTCGACAGTCACTCTGTTGCCCAGGCTGGATGCAGTGGACAATCTCCGCTCACTGCAACCTTTGCCTCCCGAGTTCAAGTGATCCTTGTGCCTCAGTCTCCCAAGTAGCTAGGATTACAGGCATGTGCCACCACTCCTGGCTAAATTTTGTGATTTAGTAGAGACGGAGGTTTCACCTTGTTGGCCAGGCTGCTCTCGAACTCCTGAACTCAAGTGATTCACGTGCCTCAGCCTCCCAAAGTGCTGGGATTACAAGCGTGAGCCACCGCACCCAGCCTGTTAAATACTATTTCTATATTGATCTCTTTGTGTCAAAACTCTTCCCTGATGTTATCATTTTTATTTGTATTGAATTTTCTAATACATTGTGGCTGCTGGGTTTCTGGGGAAGCAGACCCTGACTCGGAGATCTGCATCGCCGCTTGAAGTGTCCTGGTGGTCCTTTCTTCTCATTGGCATCAATGCTGTGTGGGGAAGAGGTGGCTGGTGGCAGTGCAGCCACAGTGTGTTGTGACTCAACCCTAGCTGACTCCATGGCGAGCTCTGAAGCTGGAATGGCCCTTTCGAGTTGCCCCTTTTGGAGGAAGGAACTGGGCTTTTATACCTCCAAGTCAACCAGCCATTAATGCAGGCTGCCCCAGGATGGGGGCACGACCTTGGGCAAGATGGCTTTCCTCAGCCAGGCAGCAGGGAGCTGTCAGCTTACAACTCTACCTGGGGGACAGCACCTTGAGTCCTGATGGAAAAATCTGGGTAGCACAGCACAGCACAGCATTTATGACAAACGTTTAGCAGAGACCCTCAGGATAAGCTGCAATTGAGAGACTCTTTCTTGATGCCATCAATGACTTTTTTTTTCTCTTGAGACAGAGCCTGGCTCCGTCGCCCAGGCTAGAGTGCAGCAGCGTGATCTCAGCTCACTGCAACCTCCGCCTCCCAGGTTCAAGTGATTCTCTTGCCTCAGCCTCCTAAGTAGCTGGGATTATAGGCGGGCACCATCACACTTGACTAGTTGTTGTAGTTTTAGTAGAGACAGGGTCTCACCGTACTGGTCAGGCTGGTCTCAAACTCTTGACCTCGGGTGATCTGCCCGCCTCGGCCTCCCAAAGTGCTGGGATTATAGGTGTGAACCACCAGGCCTGGGCCATCAATGACTTCTTAATGATCTCCTCCAAAGGCATCCTTAGTTATCCTTCACCTCTTAGCAGTGTTTGACAGTAACTTTTCCATCTTTCTCAATATTTTTGCTAAAATAATGTGTTTATTCCTAATGTTCTGATGCTTTCCTCTCTTTGGCCTCTTTTCTTTTCTTTCTTTTTTTTTTTTTTGAGACAAAGTCTTACTCTGTTGCCCAGGCCAGAGTGCAGTGGCATGATCTCGGCTCACTGCAACCTCTGCTTCCCAGGTTCAAGCAATTCTCCTTCCTCCGCCTCTTGAGTAGCTGGGGTTACAGGCACCCACCACCATGCCTGGCTAATTTTTGTATTTTTTTTTAGTAGAGATGGGGTTTCACCATTGGCCAGAATAGTCCTGACCTCAGGTGATCCACCCACCTCAGCCTCCCAGAGTTTTGGGATTATAGGTGTGAGCCACTGCACCCAACCTTCTCGGCCTCTTTTCTAACCCACAACTATGGTCATGTCTCCGAATTTCATTCTTGTAGCTCATTTTTCAGCCACTTCTGTCTTAGTTATCTGTCATCTCTATGGCTTCAAAGACAGTCCCCAAAGGAAGGGGTTCCAATCCATAGGGATACCCTTGGCCTCTCTCTGAGCCCTATTCTGATACTTTTAATCACTTGTCCACTTCAAACTTAGTATGTCTGAAATCCAACCTGCCCTGGTTCTCAAACAAATTTCCCATCCTGACTTCTCTTTTTCTCTCCTTTCTACTGTTTTGTTCATCATTATGCTTGAGATCTCACGTTCTTATTGAACTCCTTCATCTGCTTCATTTACCATCTGTCACCAAACCTTCTAAGGTCATCTGCCAGAAATACTGCCCCTTTTATTCTATTTCCACAATTGATATCTAAGTCATTATCATACCACATCCGACCTACTGCAGTAATAACGACTTTGGAGGCACTTCTTCCTTTTGAGCAGTATTGATAAAGTACCTAACACTAATGTAAGCACTTTCTATATGACATTGACACATTTATTTCTCATAACAAACCTATGAGGTAGGTGCTATTATTAGATCCATTCTACAGGTCAGAAAACTGAGGCACAGGGAAAGCCTAGGCACATGCCAGAGGTCACACAGCTAGTAAGTGGTGGCACCAGAAATGTGAATCCCAGCAGCCTGGCTCTAGTGCTTATGCTCTTAACCATTAAGCTAAACTGCCTCAAGCTGGTGCTTGGCTGCTGGTGACATCACCTTTGTCATCTTCATTATTATTGTTCTGTGTATAAGGCAGAACAATCCTTCACTGTCTCTTGTCTCTCTTGTAAGTTTAATTTGAAGTGTGCCTATCTTATTTTCCAAAGTTGATTGAAAACTCTTTGAAGGCAGAGACCAAGATATTTTATTCTTCTCTGAACCTTCTTGTAAACAGCAGGAATTTCAATTTGGTGAAATTCATTGATTGAATTGTTCAGATTTCACCCTCACTGTTAATTAGTGTTGCACACAAATTGGTCTATTTAAAATGGAAAGCAAATTTAATTAATTCTCTGTTCAAGCCTTTCCAGTGGATTCTTGTAAAATCCAAAATTCTTACCATGTAAGGCTCTGCATCATTGGGGTCATTTTTAAGTCTCCGCTCATCGCTTAACAACCCTGGCCTTCTGTACT
>PVKP010040154.1:0-19661 GCA_004027715.1 Plecturocebus donacophilus
CTGTTTCTTTCTCTCTCCTTTTCTAAAATCTCTTCCTCTTTCTTTCTCTCTCTCATTCTTTTTTTTCTTCAAAAAAAAAAAACAAAACATTTTAGAGTTTTGGGACCTCTGGTCTACAAGATTTCAACCTGCAATCTTTTCCGCCCCAATCTCCTCAGCTATATGTCTACCCGGAAAAATAAAATGTTAGCTTTTTGAATGTTTTATTGTTGTAATGATGCCCTCGGCAAACTGCTCTGTAGTTTAAGTGTCCAGAATCTTGACAATGTGTGTTTATGAACTGTTCTGCAGGTTGGTTTTGATATTCCTTAAGGAAGAAAAGCCTTGTTAACAGGCACCTGAATGTGGCTGTCAGAATCTGTTTAAGAGCTGAATCATGACAGCAAACACTCATCTGAGCCTTTCATATCTGGCTTTGGAGTATATGACTTGCTTCCCTTTTCTGAGTCATTCTCTCTTGGCCTTCTGCATTCTGAGGAGGTCATTTGCATTGTTTAACATTGGAGCCAAAGGTTTCAAATTCCCTGGCAAATGGAATCTCCGCTTTGGTTTCAAGCTTACCATCTTTGAGGGTCCTCCAGGGAAGTTCTCAGTGTTTTAATAGCTGCTGTGTGGGCTCTCATTTGTTGGTACTGTGTCTGTGGAAACAGTTCTTTTTTTTTTTTGAGACAGAGTCTTGCTCTGTCACCCAGGCTGGAGTGCAGTGGCATGAAATCAGCTCACTGCAACCTCTGCCTCCCAGGTTCAGGCAATTCTCCCGCCTCAGCCTCCCGAGTAGCTGGGATTACAGGTGTCCGTCACCACGTCCAGCTAATTTTTGTATTTTTAGTAGGAATGAACCTACCTTGCTTTCACCATGTTGTCCAGGCTGATCTTGAACTCCTGACCTTGTGATCTGTCCGCCTCCCAAAGTGCTGGGATTACAGGCACGAGCCACCATGCCCAGCCAGAAACAGTTTTTAATATACAAAGTAAATAAACTAAGACTCTTAAGCTTAATATGGCTGCCTGGGAGTCTTCCCAGTTTCTTATCCTTTCCCCTCGGAAATCTCCTAGTTGCCTCTAAGACTTCACAGTGTTGGTGATATTGAGAAGCTGTTGCCTAAGAACCACTCTAAGGATGACCCCTTCATATCAGTCAGGTGTGAATGAAATGGATTTTGGACAAGGGCTGGACCAGGCATAGCACTGTATTTTGACCCATTATGAAGAGGTAAACCTTCACAAGTGGTATCCTAGAACTTAAAAATTAAAAATTGTCCTCTGGGTCTTTATTCATTCCTGATTCTATTATTCTATGTTTTAGTTTTCTTTGATGAAATCAATCTGTAAACACAGAATTCTGCACTAGTAAATTTTAATGAATCCCTTGACATTACCCAGGTGGGGAAAATTCAGAGCTATCTTTAAACAATGTGGTAGATGCAGGTACACACCCAAGAAGGCATAGCTGGGTGTGAGCCTTCTCTGTATTCTCCAAGGGTCGTGCACAGTTCTGTGCCCACAGTGGGTGCCCAGAAAGTGGCTGTTAGAAGAATGGACTTTTAAAAAAATAATAGACTGATAATTAAACTGTCAAAGGTATGGAATTCAAAGGGTGGCTCAGTGTGGTTTTGAATTTGCCCTTGGTTCTTCCTCAAGTTTAATTTTCATTGAAATATCAATTAGATGCAGGATTAGTTGCAATGCAGAATGGCAGAGAGGGGAAAAGGCAGACGTTGTATGCATTTTAAGTTCTTTGGTACATCTTTTAGTTGTTTATTATTTGCCAGTCACTTTGTTAAACAATCCCAAGAGATTGACAAGCCCCTTCATTTTGTGTACAGGGAAATTGAGGCTGAGAAGTACAATAATTGTTGTAAATGTATGTAGTGAAGCTATTGGCAGACTAGCTGACCATTAGTCAAGAAGGATTTATAGAGCGCCACCTCTCTAGTGGATCACATAAGAATGAAATTTAGCTTTGTGAAAAATGTTAGAGGTGATGGAGGTCAACTATACACTGTCTTGGGGTGTGTAGTCACTTCGTGACATTTCTGTTACGTGGCTATTTGGCCTCTGCTTGCATCTTTCCAAGGACGGGGAGCTCACTACTTATTGAGGCAGTTCATTTTATTTTTGAATTATTCTAATTGTTAAAATTACTTATTTTTTTTTGAGACAGAGTCTCACCCTGTCACCCAGGCTGGAGTGTAGTGGCACGATCTCAGCTCACTGCAACCTCCCCTTCTTGGGTTCAAGTGATTCTTCTGCCTCATCCTCCCGAGTAGCTGGGATTACAGGTACCCACCACCATGCCTGGCTAGTTTTTGTGTTTTATTTTAGTAGAGATGGGGTTTCCCCATGTTAGCCAGGCTAGGTCTCGAACTCCTGACCTCAAATGATCTGCCTGCCTTGGCCTCCCAGAGTGCTGGGTTTACAGGCCTGAGCCACCATGCTCAGCTAATTGTTAACATTCTTTAATATGAGCTGGAATCATCCTGTATCACGGTTTTATCATTTAGGACCCATGTCACACCCCGTGATTCATTCCTTCATTCAAGCATATGTATTGAGTACCAACTGTTTTAGGTTCAGGAGGAATAAGAATAAACAAGATAGACAAGTTTTTGCCCTCTTGGACTTTAGAGCCTGGTGTTAGTATAGTGGAAAGAAAATTGAACTATATGTCAGAAAACCTGAGTATAAGCCAAAGAATTTTACAGAAAGAAAAGAAGAAATGAAGGTTATGTAACACTTACAAACTTGGCTAAGACACTTGAGTATCAGTTTTCACTTCATTTAACAGAGGATATTATCCTATTGGACCTTCCAGAGCAGTGAGGGCTCACCAGGATAATGTACCTTGAAAAATGTTAATTGCTATGTATTACTAAGAGTAGTAGTAGCTCTTGCTTTTATGGAGTAGTTCGTAAACCATGGTCCCTGGGGACCACTAGCATCAGCATCACCTGGAAACTTGCTGGACATGCGAATTCTCCAGCCCCACCCCAGACCTGCTGATTCAGAAACTCACAGGGTGGGGCCCCCAAAATCTGTTTTACAAGTTATCCAGGTGAATTTGATGCCTTTCCTTATTGGAGAACTACTGCTGTGGGTTAGAGCAGTAATTCTCAGCCTTGCCTGCAGTTGGATTTGCCTGAGAGAAAGGGGCACTTTTGAAACTAATCTGCTTCTCTCACCCCCTCAAAAGTTAGATCAGAATATGGGTGGGGCCTGTGCAGTGGCTCATCTGCAGATGTGGCAGGTCTGAGAACAGCTGCTCTGGCCACAGGTCCCAACCCGGAGGGACAGGGGGTTAAGATAAGATGTAGTAGCCTTGGAGTTACCTGGTTTGGTTTGAGTCTGAGCTCTGCCCCTTCCTGGCTCTGTGGCCTTTGGCAAGAAGGCTCTGGCCTGAGTTTCCTTATCTGCATAGTGAGGATAAAAATGCCCATCCCTCAGGGTTTTTGTGACATGTTGTTGATGAGACGATGTGTACAAGCCCACAAGCATTTGTTAGGCGCAGGGTGGGTGAAGGAGGACTGAACTTACTGAGGGTAGCTGTGGGTATCTGAGGGCGATGGTGCTCACTTTTCCTTGCAGCCGTCTTTGCTCCATACTAAGGCTCTTTAGCTCTTCCATCTGGGACATAAATTCCATCCCCCTCTTTTAGAAAACCTCATTTTGTCCATTTCTCTCTTTAAAAGGTGGTATCCAATTTGACTGTATCTATCAAAATTGCAAAGATACCTATTTTATCCTGTAATTCCACTTAGTGGAATCTGTCCCACAGATATACATGCATATGTGAAAAAAGAGATATGTCAATTTCTAACAGCATTGTTTGTAGTAGCAAAAGACTGGAAAACCTAAATGTCCAACAGTATAGCGTCTTCATGCAGTCGAAGACTGTGCAGCCACAGAAGGAAATGAGGCAGATTTTTAAGTACTCACATGGGATTCTATAGCATATATTTTTATGTGAGACAATAGTGTGAAACTGTATGATGTGCTACCATTCGTGCAAAAACGGGACAGGACATTTGCTTGTATGTACATATCCTACACCTGGAAGGGTACAAAGGAAATGGGTAATGTTGTTTGTTTTTGGGTTGGGGGTGGAATAGGGATTTTTCACTGTAAACCATTGGATGTCTTTTGAACCATGTGGTTGGAATCCATTAAAAACAATACATTAAAAGAAGTGTGGTGCCCTGAGCTGAATCCTCCACTTGTGGCCTGACCACAGCAGGGTAGAGTGGGAGTATTACCATTTTTTCTGTGAACCAGATGCTGTCCTACTTTTAATGCCATTGAAGATTGCATTACTCTGGGCACAGTGGGCTCTGATGAACCTTGTGGTCAGGATGGCACTCTTCTCTGTTTCCCGTGAATGGTTGCCAGGGCAGGTCTCATGGACTTCAGGAAGTTGAGACCTGCCCCCAGACTGTACTTACACAGCTGCCTTTGTTTTTGGCCCAGAATGCTGCACTGTTAGGGTCATTTGAATCTTGATTCTGTCATCTATAGCATTAGCTCTTCTTCCCACTTTTGTGCCATCTGAGGGTTTGATAAGCCTGCCCTTCATGCCTATCTCTAATCAAGTCATTATTAGAAGACAGTGGACAGGGTGTACCTAAGAATCAAACACTGTGTCATGCCACCAGTAACTCTTCTCTAGCTTGTCATGCAGCCATTAGTGATGCCAGTATATGCCTTCACTCACCAGATGTTTATTATGTGCCCATTATATGCCAGGCACTGTGCCAGTGCTGAAGGTACACAGAAATAAGACAACTGTCCTGCCTGGAAAGAGATAATCAGCTTGAAAAGAGATCAGGATTGGCACATTTTTTCTCTAAAGGGCTAGATGGTAAATATTGTTAGCTTTGCAGGCCATGCATTCTCTGTTGTAACTAGTCAACTGTGCCATTGTGGCACCAAAGTAGCCATAGACAAGATGGAGACAAGTGACATGGCTATTCCTAAAAAACTGCAAAAACAGGTGATGGGCTGGGTGAGGTCTGTCGGTGATTGTTTGCTGACACCTTGTCTAGTAGAAAGACAAGTAATTCAATCAAGTTTAGTAAGTGCTCTGAGAGTGTATGCACAGAGCACAATGGCAGTCCAAAGGAGGGAATGATGTACGGTCAGTGGGGTAGTAACCGCTTGGCTAGACAGCAGTGCAAGCAGCTTCGTGCTATTTTCACTATCTTATCTACAAGTGATAGTTTTTCATAGGGGATTTTTCTAGATGCTATGCTGACATCTAGGTGCATGATATCTTTGGCATCTCACCTGACTTACCAACCTGGTAACCACAAGAGAAAAATCGATTGGTTTTTGGCATGACTTGGTGGTTGTGGATGCACATTGCCTTTTCCCAGCATTCACATTTTTTTCGAAATGTTCCCAAACCATTTGTTCTATAATTTTGCCAGGAACCATTATTTGTCTGTAGCTGTCCAGACTTACTTATTTGTAGATGTCAGGATCACCCACTTCCCTGCTTTAAAATCAGGACATTGGCCCATGTCTCCTACCCTTAGACCCCTTTCTCATTTGTGTGATTTTGAAGTTGATCAATAGCAATTCTGAGAAACTTTTATAATCAGTTAAATATGCATGAAAGAAATTATATGTTGTCGAAAGAAAAATTAGAACTACATCAAAAAGTGGAAATCAGTCATGGCGTTGCTGCTCCAGTGTTACCTCCGCTAACATTTTAGTGTTGCTTTTGGCAAATACATGAGAATTAATCAAAGCTCACAATCATATCACTCTGGAAGGGCTGTGGCTTATAGGGGGAGCCTGATGTGTAAGCTGCTTGACATTTTAGAGGTGCATAATTCAAGTGTGTTTAGGGGAGAGTGAAGGCATAGAGGAAAAAGGGGTTTGTTTCACTTGAACGAGTGGATGTCTAGGAAAGGCTCTATAGAACAGGTGACCCTTGATAATCAAGTAGAAGTAGTTGCAACAAAACAGAATTGCGTATGAGCTACGGTTACAACCATGTGCTAAATGTATTTTTTAAAAAACTGCAGGGAACTGTCCTAAAATAATACTGTGGTTGGAATATTATGGTTGGAATGTTGAATGAATGTGGTTTTATTTTCTCTGGTTTTCCAAATGGGAGTCAATTGCCACTTATAATTATTTTTCTTAATGCAACACATGCATGTCCTTGTCCTCAGGAACTCAAGGCTGCAGAGCTCAGCTGCAGTCTGCTGCAGGGTCAGGGAGCTTGGAGCCATGTTCCATGCAGCCCTGTCATTTTCATTAGTGGTAGCTGAGGATGAAGTAGATAATCTAATAATTCTCTGATAGTCCAGCCCTGGGAGTAGTCTAGTCTTACGTTTGGAACCTGAAAATTTTAGACAAATCTTGGAATACAACTTGAATACAATAGTGCAGAATGCTTCTTCACAACCCGGCCCAATGAGATGAGACTTTGCTTCTCTGTGCTGAAGTATTTTACTTAGCAAGCATTACTTGCTTTTGAAATGTTCAAGTGCAAAAGCATGAGTTAATGGTTTGGAAAGTAAGTGACATTATTTGGGGCATAGAGAAAGTGTTTACACATTTATTTCTGACACACAGATTTCCCACCCCCAGCATTAGTTCCCACCTGCCTTATCCACAGGCAGAACTGAGGAGGGTCTCCAGACATTCTGAAGTCCTGTCTCACTCCTGTCCACCTCTGGGGAAAAGAGAAGTGTAGTTGTTGGATTGTCCAGGGTCCAGATTTTGGTGCTGCTTCTTAACTTGCTGTGTGACTGTGAGAAAGTCTTGGAGTTCAGCTTTTCTTCTCCATTAAATTGGGATGATAACAATGGTCTCAGTTGTAAGAATTGATTGAACCAGATAATATATGTAAGCACCAGCTTAATGCCTGACCTATAAACAGGTACCCAATACATCATGGCTGCTTTTATTCATTATTACTGTTTGATTGTTAGTGCCAGCCATGGAAATCGGCTCTTGTAAGTCCCCTTAGTGGCCATGCAGAAAGAACTCTGGCCAAGCATTTATTATCAGTATTTGGTACCCATATGAATGGTCTGCCCCATGGTTCTGAATATTGATAGACATGAAGTTGGTGGGACGTGGAGCACTAGTGGGATTTGTGGTCCAGCAACACAAAATAAGGTTCAGTGAAATTTCAGAGATTATTTTTCACAAAAGGCTTTCTACAAGAAGGGTTGTGTTCATGAAATGTCAGGTGCTGTGTGCGTGATGGTATCATGTTGATGAAGGCAGTGGTAAACTGGGAAACATGCATATGTTAAGTAGGGACTCAAATAAGTGTGGGTTGACTAGAAGAACAAAAGGGGAATAATTAGCAACAGGGAGAAGAAAAGGGAGAAAAGGAGGCACCTCTGGGTTGGGCTTTGGGACCCTGTTAGAGCTTTCGCACCCTTCCTGTCTCTCTTTAACCTATAACCACATTGGGACCTGGCTCTGAGCTTTGTGAAGCCTGGAAAACTTGTCTTCTTGAAGTTGGTGATGTAATTTCATCCTTTTCCCAGACACTCCATTTTCACTTTTCTACCACTCTGAGATCCTACTAAATTCCAGATTCAGTCTTATTGGTGACCAGAAACAAGATAAAATTAGAGAAGGAAGGCTGAGTGCAGTAGCTTACACCTGTAATCCCAGCACTTTGGGAGACCTAGGCAGGGGCATCACTTGAGCTCAGCAGGTTAAGACCAGCCTGGGCAACATATGGAAATCCTGTCTCTATGAAACATACAAAAATTAGCTGAGCATGGTGGTGGGTGCCTGTAGTCCCAGCTACTCGGGAGGCTGAGGTGGGAGGATGGCTTGAGCCCTGGAGGTTGAGGCTGCAGTGAGCTGTGATCATGCCCCTGCACTCCAACCTGGGTGACAGAGAATGAGACCCTGTCTCAAAAAAGAAAAAAGAAAAAAGAATTAGGGAGGAAGCTCTGTCCTCAATCAGGAAGGCCCGAAGGGTGGGAAGATAGGCTTAGAAGTCAAGAGAGAAAGGAAGATGAAAAAGTTATCTTTGTCAGCCTCTTAAGGTGAAAAAGGCTAACTTAGGGCTGACATGCTTCTCAGTTGCACTGAGTGCCAAGCTCTCTGTGTACTGTTTCCCTTTGCCTGCTGATAAATATCAGCTGTATCTGAAGGTATGGTGTGATGTTCAGCCCTTTTTCATTCTTAACCTATCATGGCCATTAGGGACTGGGAAGACAAAGTGTCAGACAAAGTGGGTACCTTTTTAGCACTGAGGTCTGGCACATAGTAGGTGTTTAATAAACACTCGCCTGTCTGGTTTTCTGGTTCAGAATCCATCTGTGGTAATTACTTTGAATTCAGGGCATGGATAGAAACGGAATCATTCTTTGTGCGTGTGTTGTTTTTGAAATATATTTGAGCAGTACGATAGATGGTATTGAGAATACTGAAGTAAATATATAAAAAACACTTTAAATATCTTTTTGTGGAAATGTCCATTTTGGCAAATTTTACAGAGATTCAAAGTCTGTTGGTTCCAGTTTAGCCGCCAACTACCCTTTTCCCTAATTTGGAGAACCATAGCTAGACTAATAGATTAGATTCCCAGTCTTTCTGGATTCTCTTAGGCCCCCAAGCATTTATTGCCAGATTGTGGGAGCATTTTGTGCCCTTTGAGTATGCATGCATTAATGCTTCCTTTATTTTTAAATACCTTAAAATTTTAATTTTATAAAGTTACATTTTACTATTTAATTTAAAAGGGTTTGCTTAAGTATATTTAGGCATTTAAAAGGTTTTTTTTTTTGGAGTGGAGTCTTCCTCCCATGCCCAGGCTGGAGTACAGTGGTGAGATCTCGGCTCACTACAACCTCCGCCTCCCGGGTTCAAGTGATTCTCCTGTCTCAGCCTCCTGAGTAGCTGGGACTACAGGCCAGCACCACCATGACCAGCTAATTTTTGTATTTTTAGTAGAGATGGGGTTTCACCATGTTAGCCAGGCTGGCCTTGAACTCCAGACCTCAGGCAATCTGCCCCGCTCTGCTCCCAAAATGCTGGGATTACAGGTGTGAGTCACCGTGCCTAGCCTGGAAGCTTGGTGGTTCCACTTAATATTTGTCAGTTTGCTTTTCTTATTTTGCAGGAGATTGGTGCTGTCTTAGTATGATTATTTTGTCAGGGTTTGTTGTGGCTTTGGTGTTTGATGGTTAGCGTGGAATTGCCGAACTCCCTTTTGAAAGGCCTTGGTAAGTATGGGGAGAGGAGAGCAGGACCAAGGCTACAAGGCAGCTTCAGGCTGGGATGACTTAGCATGGGGCTTTCTCTTTACACTGTTTCCCTTTCTGTATTTTTCCTTCTCTCCCTCTTTCTTTCCCTAGTTTCCCCCTACTTTCCTGCTCCTGAAATATTTAATGTACATTGCTGGATTTAGTGCATCTAGGATTATGGTAAAGAAGAGGAATTTTCCTTCCTTCCTCCACTCCTCCCCTTCTGCTCTTGCTTAAAATTCAGGTTTTATTTTGACAAACATTTTACAGAATATCTTTGGCCATTTCCTCCATAACCTGTCATACATGTAAAAGTCAGTATGGGTTTGGCAAAGAGTCCAGAGCTCAGGAGTCGACCACAAATGGATGTCAGTTCTTTTGTGACTCCTATTTTGGTTCTGGGTGGGGACCAGCAGGAGGTGGTGACATTCACAGGCACTGGTGGCAGCACCAGTCTGTGTGCTGGAGGGGACCAGCAGGAGGTGGTGACATCCACAGGTGCTGGTGGCAGTGCAGGCTTGTGTGCTGCTGAAGCCTGGCCAGCACCAGGCACCTTGGCTCCAGCTCTGCTCGTTGCTGACTACATTTGGTTATTGGGTTTTAGCTTTCTCAAGTGTCGTTTATATCGGCCATTTAGCCTGTTCTGTTTCACAGCCTTTTCATCGTAGGAATCACACTACTTGAGCATTTTTGACCTTGTAAGGCTTTGTAGAAGAGACTGTAAATTCCAGATCACTCTGTACAGCAGTGCAGGGGTTGAAGTGAGGGAAAATCTGTTACTTGGATGGATGGCCTTGGTCTCTGAAGACAGTCCCTGCAGTTGGTCTGGGTGTGTGTTGAACACATCCCAGAGGGAGGTGGGGCTGCACAGAAGACTGCTGATGGGCATGAGCACAAGGGAGACTTGGAGACTGACACCTGCTTCTTTTGCAGCATATGGTATTTTTTCAATTTCCCACAGGAGGGAGGGAGGTTGGGGTTTATTTAAATGTATGGTAAAAAGTCTCCTTTCGCTTATTACTTATCTTTGATTCATTCCAAGGCAGTTTCAGGGGGCCTAGTAGAAAAGTCAGTGGCCCCTATCATTCTTCCCCTCCCTACCAGAAAGCTCAAAATTTCTGGCTAACCTCCAGTTTGGGTGAGAGAGAGCTGAGAGGCAGTGTGGCTGGATCCTGGGTAAAGGCCAGGCAGATGTGGTTTCATGAGACGTTCTAACTGGAAGGTGTTTTTATGTGCTCAACAGCATCATGTCTTTTCTCTTCATGGCCATCTGGTTCATTCTTTAACAGTACTGGGGAGGAAGCCTCCCTGAGGTCCAGGGAAGTGAAATGACTTACTCTGGGTCACACAGTAGTGGAAGAAAAAACTAGAATTGTACCTCTTTTGTGTTTTATATCATGTTGCATTGAGTATCCAGTGATGCATTGAGTCTGTACATCCTTCACAGACTCTTAGAGAAACTTAAACCTAATATGGTGATGGATGGCTGAATATGGCTAAGAGCACACACTTTGCGATCTGATTTGGGGTCTATTAATAGTTTTGGCTCTGGTACTTATTCACTATGTGATCATGAGTATGTTCCTGGTCTCCCTGAGTCTCAGTTTCTTCATCTGTAGGAAGGGGATCATAACTACCTCATCAAGTTTTGAGGATCACCCAGGACTGTTGCTTGGTACATGTAGATACTCAGTACATTGCATCTGGCAGCATTGTTTTCCATACCTTGCTGTAGAGTGCTGTGGTGAGGCTGGCATCCCTCCACTTTGAGATTGAGGTAGGGAGAACTGCAGCACATCCCAGACCTGCCTGGATTCCTGTGCTGTCTTTGCTTCATTCAGCACATGTCCTTTGAGCAGCCTGGGGCATGTGCACTCATTGGAAGAGGATGCCTGTGGGTTTAATAACTTGTGCGTTTAATAATCAGCCTTTTTGCCTGAGTGATACGGCAGCAGTAGATTGATTTTATTGGGGCAGAAAAAGAGTTGTGTGCTTCTCCAGGTAGCCCTGAGTCACAGGCCTCCGACTTGTTATCTGCACGTATGCGTAGTCAGCTGCACACAACCTTCTCTTCCCTGTCCACCTGCTCTGGTGTGATTCATTCTACAAATATTTGGGTACCTACTGTGTTCCAGGCACAGGACAAAGTACCAGAGGAAGGTACATTGATGAGCAGAAACGGACCTGAGCCCTGACTTCATGGAGTTTGTGAGGTTGTGGGGAAAACAGGCATTAAGCAAAAAAGGGTAAAATTATAATCAGTGTAAGGCTATGAAGAGCAAGTACTTGGGGCTACTGAAGCAGGTACTGGAGAGATTTGACCTAAGCTAGAAGTCCAAGGAAGGTTCCCAAAGAAGTGATAGATGAGCTGAAGGAAAGCCAAAGGGGTAAGGAGTGGGTGATGGCAGGACCTGACTCTTGTGCCATTCCCTGAGCACAACAACCTTCCTTCTTTTCCTTGGTTCTTTAGGAGGCAGTTAATCCTCTTGAAGTTAATCTTCTTATTATAATTTCAAATGTATGCTATTTCTTTTTAATTGCATAGTTTTCAAGGAAAAAATAGAGTATGGTCACTACTTTAGGAGTTAAACGATGTAAACTGCAACCACTTGTTGAATATCAACTGTGTGCCAGACACAGTATGCATTTCCTTTCTTCCTTTCTTCCTTCCTTCTTTCCTTCCTCCCTCCCTGCCTCCCACCCTCTCTCCCTCTCTCTCTGTCTCTCTTTCTCGAATCTCACTCTGTGGCCAGTCTGGAGTGCAGTGGTGTGATCTCGGCTCACTGCAACCTCCACCTTCCGAGTTCAAGAGATTCTCCTGCCTCAGCCTCCCGAGTAGCTGGGATTACAGGCATGTGCCACCATGCCCAGCAAATTTTTGTATTTTAGTAGAGACAGAGCTTCACCGTGTTGGCCAGGATGGTCTCGCCTTGGCTTCTCAAAGTGCTGGGATTACAGGGGTTAGCCACCATGCCCAGCCCACAATATGCACTTTCATTGAATTTTCTCTACAACCCTGCAAGGTCAGTATGAGGATTCTTGGGTGAAGAAACTGACGCTCGAAGAGAGGCTCAGTCACTTCTTGGGCCTTTACCTCATCTTGGTTACTGATTAGAAAGTTGGGATTTTACAGGAGGCAGAGATTGCAGTGAGCCGAGATTGCGCCACTGCACTCCAGCCTGATGCCTGGCGAGGGAGAAGACTGTCTTCAAAAAAAAAAAAAAAGTTGAGATTTTAACCCTTTGGCCCACTGCCAAACACACTTGTGTCCTCTGTCTCTCCCTCTCACAGACAGCTTTGTGGCTTGACCTGGGGATCCAACCACTATCTCCATGTCACGTCCATGGGAAAATGCAATCTGAGTTCCAACCCTCCAACTTGAAAATGAACTTTTGGCGCATGGCCTGTTTATCCTTTGAGGGGTTTTGTCAGACTGGCATTGAGACTAAGTGAATCTTTCTCCCAGTGGTTTTAAAATCACTTTTTCAGTTCAAATCCAGAATTAACGGAAGCTGGTTTTGGAAATAGTCACTTGAGGTGAGTAACAATGGACGAGATAAGAAGAAAGCCAATTTCACCCCTATTTTGGCCAGCATCTCTGTGGACTGTGGGGAAAAAAAATGGGTGTGGGCCGGTAACTGTTAATTATTTAGAGTTAAATCTCTAACTTTCATGTGGTTTGTTAATGAGTGGGCTCTGGGTAGGGGTAATCTATGCCCGTCACTTCATCTAGCTGAGCCTCAATCTCCTTCTCTGTAAAATGGGATAATGTAGCTTATTTGCTTCTGCATTGCTGTGAGATTCAAATGGAATTACAGAGCCTTAGGGTTAGAAGAGGGTATCGCTAAGATAATATATTTGAAAGTGTTTTGTAGGCCTGTTTATACGATGCTACTGTTGTTGATTCACCACCGTGGTTCATATTATTATTAGTAGCGTAACAGATTGGCTCTTAAACTTTAGCTGTATCAGCATTACCTGGAAGACTTGTTAAGACACAGATTGCTGGGCCCCTCCTCCAGAATTTCTGATTCAGAAGCTCTAGGGTGGGGTCAGAGGATTTTTATTTCTAACAGGTTCCCAGGCAATGCTGCTGTGCTGGTGACCACACCTGGAGACCTACACCACCCAGATCTGGAGCTGCCAGGCGCAGCTACTGCCTCAGGCCTAGAGAGTGACAGGTGAAACCCACTGACCTTGATGGAGAGTGGGTGTGGGTGTCAGTTCAGGGTTATCGTGTGGCCAGACAGAGCTGAGTTGGCATTGGCAACCCTAGGTCAGGGACTGTGATGTCTGGAATGGGGTGGAAGCAGCCTCTCTGCTTCCTTGGGTCCCTTAGGACTTAAGATGGCATCTCTCAGTCACCAATTCTCAGGGCTGTGGTATATGGGGCAGAAAGTACCTCTCTTGTAGGGTGCTTTGAGCCAAACTTGGATAGACCTGTCCACATTGGTGAACTCCTTCATTCTTGAGGTTAACTCAGATCCATCCAAAGTCAAGCCCCCTTGGGCTTCTGTAAAGAAATCACCTTCTTTCTTATGATTTTCCAATGGTGCAGTGAAGGGAGAGTTTCCTTATGGGGCTGGGTGGCCCCATCCTAAGAGATTTCCTGTCTCTCATCCTAAGAGATTTCCTACTTCCTGCTCCAGCTATATTTCTTCCCCACCTCAGCCCATGGGTGACTTCTCCTTAAATCTCTTTCTTAATTGAGATAAGCAGCCATTTTAAAAAATTACCTCCCATTTCAGAAGAGGAGAGGCTGGAGCAAGCTAGCAGCAATTTTCGCACTTTTGGGATCATACTGAGTGGCTTGTTAAAGATGCAGATTCCGTGGCTATCCCCTCTAGTGTTTTGATTTCTTAGGTCTCGAAAGATCTCAGAAATTCTGATGCCGTGGTCTGAGTACCATACTTAGGGAGATAACCAAAGAGAATTTGATTTGCTTTTCAGTCTGTTGACATGCAGTGGATGCTCCAGTTACCCAGCACCCGCGAGCCCCTGCTTGGACATCTGTCCTCGTTAGAGTCTGTACCTGAAAGCCTATACCCCATATTTGAGAGACAAAGTCATGGTGTGAGAGGGGAGTGGGGTTTGCTTAATGCTCGCCTTCTTGGTCAGCCAGCTGCAGAGTTTCCATTATGGCCTCTAAAGAAGTCTTTTTACCTGTGGTGTCTTCCATCGATATTCTGCCTTGTATGCACTCTACTCCTGCCTCAAAGCCTGTATGAATCTGAAGTCAAAGTGACTTTTGTAGCCCACACTTGGTTCATTCTCACAACTTCTCTATGAATGATGATGGGTCTTTTGGTTTTTCTTTTGCCTTGTATGGCTGTCTGATTAGCTTCCATTGGGCTGATTTTGTCTCTGAAATTACATTGTAAACATCATGGAGGTTGTGGGATCTACATGGTTTGGGGCATATAGTTATCAATGATTATGGGTAGCTTGGTTCACCGTGATGTTTCCGGGGTGGAGTGACCACTGTTTGCTACCTGCTTTGACAGATGTCAAAACCATGGCAGTAAGGGTCTAGAATTGGCTTGATCTCCACAATATCTCTTAGATGCAAAAACATTTTAGGTATAGGCCTTTGAGTATCAGTGCCATCAAATAGTACTTCCAGGGAGAACCCCAGGGCAAGTCTGGGTCCTAACTGAAACCGGAGGTTTTAGCCAGAAATAAACCAGCATCAGGAAGGGAGCTGGTCAAACACTGTTCTACTGCATCAGTGGGTGTCAGAGGCTGCTGGCTAGGACAGAGTTAGCTGGCATCAGTCATGGCAGAAGATGACTCATAAGGCTAGTTGAATGTGTATGTATGAGTTTGTGTGTGTGAGAGAGAGACAGAGAGAAAAAAGATTCTTACTTCAAACAGCATTCTTCCTGTGTCTCCTGAGGATGTATTTTTCCCCCTCAGATGTTTCTTTTTTTCTACATAATAGTCAATGTTCAAGATTGTGTAAAGAAAAAAAAAAAAAAGGAAATAATCCAAGAACCCAATATTCAAAAGGACCTGGGCGAACTGTCAGCATTTCGTCAATGGCTCTTTCTAGCCTGGGTTGCTTGTGTGGTGGCATGCCAGATCCATCCAACAAGATTGCCACTTGCTTTGCCTGTTCTTTGCTCTCAGTCTAAATAACTTCTTAATTCATTCTAGTCCTTTTAAGATTTCATGGCTTGCTGCATTTCGTTAGCTCACTTAAAGTGAGAACATGGAATCAATACAGTACAACCACAGACCCAAAGATGATTAGACTTGCATGAGTCCTTTCTAGATGATCCCATCTGGCCCACAGAGATTGTGAGCTCCTTGGTTTTAGGGTCCTAAGCCCAGGTGTCCCATATCTGAATTTAATTTTCTTCTCCCAGGTCTGCACCTGACACCCTTGCGATCCTAATTTCCCTCTGCTCTTCCCTCACCCACACTGATGCGTGGCCCATAGAGAGAAAAAGGTTTCTCCTTGTCATTTAAGGACAAGGAGACCAACGCGGAAAGGGGTGTTGTTCAGATTGCATTTAAAAATGGGCTGGGAATAACACTGGCTGTGAAAACACTATCAAAAATCTGCAAAATCAACACTCTTTCTTCCTGGTAAACATGAAAGTCTCGGCAGCTGCACCTCCCTCACATGTGTTTGGCCAACTGCTGCTCGGGACATTGTGCCTCCCTCAGCGGCTTACGGGTGCTGATTGAAGCCAGGATTGGCTCTTTGCTGGATTGAAAGGGGTGTCAATGCTCTGAAATGCCATACCAGTCGAGAGTTCAGTTGAACTTAACTCTAGCATATACCCGTCCATCTGGGTTACATGGACACTTTGATGCGCCCCATGTCCCTGGTGAGGTTTCACTGTGTCAAGACCCAGGTCAGGCAGAACTGACCCTCCCATTTAGGCAAAGGTGACTTGCGGGTGATTTCTTTCCATCAGGATCTTCACCCTCTCAGTCACCCCATAACCTTATACAAGAGAATTTGTTTATTTCGGAGAATTAGCCCACACACAGGTTTGAAGCAAGTCCAAAAGGAACATTTGCCACTGTATGAAAACTTGTCTCATCTTGCTGCTCTTCGATGAGAACTGGTCCATTACTCCTCCCTGACCACCCCCCACCCCAAGTTTCCGACATCATTTGTAGAAATCTTACTGTTTGGAAATTTACTGGTTTCCCAGAACTGGAGCTATTTGCCTGAGTTTCTTTTAGAGAAAGCTGAACTGCCTTTTTGGTGCTCCTATTCTTCCTCCCCAACACCCCCCATGTATCTTCATAAGGAGATGGCTTGGAAATAGATACCAAGAAGAATGCAGCCATGTACTCCAGTCTAATTTCCTGGAGTGTGAGCCATGTCAAAGGACTCGGCTTCTATTTTTGACATGGACTCAAGGATATGCTGCAGAGACAGCAGCAGGTGCGCTGATTTCAGTGGAGCATCTAACCAGAAGAGCATCTAACCAGGAGCCTATGACTGAAATAGAATGTGGGGGCTGGATGATAAGGCTACAGATAGATGCACTGTTGGCTGAATTATCAAATCAGATTTACATCCTCAATTCAGGAGGCTTCTTATGGTGTTGAGAATTGTGCCTGGACCTGCCCTGTCTCTTTTTTTTTTTTTTTTTTTTTTTTTGAGACAGAGTCTTGCTCTGTTGCCCAGGCTGGAGTGCAGTGGCACATTCTCGACTCACTGCAACCTCTGCCCCCTGGGTTCAAGTGATTCTTGTGCCTTCAGCCTCCTGAGTAGCTGGGACTACAGGTATGCGCCACCATACCCGGCTAATTTTTGTATTTTTAGTAGAGATGGGGTTTTGCTGTGTTGACCAGGCTGGTCTCGAACTCTTGGCCTCAAGCAATCTGTCTGCCTTGGCCTCCCAAAGTGCTGGGATTATAAGCATGAGCCACCACGCCTGGGCCTGGTCATTTTTGATCAGACACTGGAGCTCTGGAGGGCAGCCCTGTGAAGTGAGCAGATCTCTCCAAGCTGGGAGAGAGAGCTGACACTTCAAAGAGTGATCAGGACCTAACATCTCTTTTAAGATGTGTCTAACATCTAGGTTACAAAAAAAATCCTGTATATGTAGGGTGGGAGTGACCTGATTTTCAAAGAAGCTCTTGTGAAAAAAGACTTAGCCATTTTGGATGACCAGAAAAAGGGTCAGGCCCTTCTTAGAGGGCTGGAGGAAGAGGTGGTTCTTTAGCATGCTCTGATAGCTTTGGGTTTGCCTTCTGGGGCAGTTGACTCTCCCGTATGGGGTGATCGTGGGGTGGTGCCTCAGGAGCAGAGTCACTTGGCTTTGACACTAGTCCTCTTCCCACTAGCCGTCTCTCTAGAAAACTATCCTTTTCCTGATACAAGGCCTCTTCCATGTCTACACTGGCTTCTCCAGGCCAGAGTCAGGGCTTTTCTCATTTCTGAGGATTTTTCCAACTCAGTCCCAAAGGCTGCAGCTGCCTTTGATGTTGAGAAACAACAACAAAACAACAAGCAAGAAACAAGGCAGCAATATAGGCTTTAGGAGATGTATCAACAGGCTGGGCGTGACGATTCTTGCCTGTAATTCTAGCACTTTGGGAAGCCAAGATGGGAGGATCGATTAAGGCCAGGAGTTCAAGACCAGCTTGGGCACCATAGTGAGACCCTATCTCAGCAAAAATAAAAGTAGAATTAGCTGGGCGTAGTGGTGCATGCCTGTAGTTGCAATTACTCGGAGGCTGAGGTGGGAGCATCTTTTGAGCCCAGGGTGTTGAGGCTGCAGTGACCCATATCTTGCCACTGTACTCCAACAGAATCTCACTCTGTTGCTCAGGAAAAGAAAAAGTTATAAACAGATTGCTCTGTATTTTAGTTTATAACTTAAAACTGAGGAACATTTAATTCTATTTTGAAAATGTAATAAGAAAGTGGTCATAGTTCCATATTGCATCAGGTTACAGGTGGCATGGAAAAGGTGCAGGTGTGAGAGAGGGGAATAAAACAGGAAGCAAGGGTGGAGAGGAAAGCTAGTGACAAATAGGGTTGTGGGGAGAAGGAGAAAGCAAAGAGAGGCTTGCACAGAAAGAGAGAAACATGCATGAGCGGGCTTGTGAGCCAAGATAGGAAACAGCACAATTTGAGGTGAACCAATTTGTAGTAAGGATCTTCTCCTGTGTCCCAAAATTCAGAAAAATCACATCTTTGCTTTCATTTTCCTTCCACTTTATAAAGAAACAGAGACAGGCTCTTGCTATGTTCCAGGCTGGCCTCAAACTCCTAGGCTCAAGTGATCCTCCTCAGTAGCTGGGACTACAGGTGTGAGCCACTATGCCTGGTAACACCTTTACTTTCCAAAATCTTTTGACAACCTGACATGCTTACCTGTCGTTGTAGAATGAACGCTTGATATTGACTGATGATACTATAAGAAGCAAAGACCCAATTTATTTAATAATCTTCAAAATAAAAAGCTTTTTCTCAGGACTTCAAGACCAGCCCGGCTAACATGGTGAAATCCTGTCTCTACTAAAAATACAAAAATTAGCTGAGTGTGGTAGCAGGTGCCTGTTATCCCAGCTACTTGGGAGGCTCAGGCAGGAGAATTACTTAAACCTGGAGGGGGAGGTTGCAGTGAGCAGAGATTCCACCACTGCACTCCAGCCTGGGCAACAGAGCAAGTCACTGTCTCAAAAAAAAAAAAGCTTTTTTTTTTTTTTTTTTGAAAGAAAGAGCAAAAGAAAGAAAAAAAAAGAATGAAAGAGAGAAAGAAAGAGGAAGAGAAAGAGGGAGAGAGAATGGGATTCTTGTTTTATTGCCCAGGCTAGAATGCAGTCTAAAAATGGGTATTAAAAACCTCTTTTTTGCCAATATTTGTGCTTAACTATGGAGACAGGAAGGAATAGGGGATGAAAATAACAAATAAGCAGCCAACCAATATTTTATTTAAATCTGTGAAATGCTATGCAATTGCTGAGGAGTGATTTACTTCCAATTATGTGGTCACTTTTAAAATAGGTGTAATGTGATACTGAGAAAAATGTATGTTTTGTGGATTTGGGGAGGAGACTTCTGTAAATATTTGTTAAGTTTACTTGTTCCAGGTCTAAGTTCAAGTCCTGGATATCCTTGTTAATTTTCTATCTCTTTGGTCTGTCTAATATTGACAGTGTAATGTTAAAGTCTTCCACTATTATTGTGTGGGAGTCTAAGTCTCTTTGTAAGTCATTAAGAACTTGCCCTGTATATCTGGTTGCTCCTGTTATGGGTTCGTATATATTTAGGATCATTAGCTCTTCTTGTTGCATTGATCCTTTCACCACCATGTAATGTCCCTCTTTGTTTCTTATGGTCTTTGTTGTTTTAAAGTCTGTTTTATCAGAGACGAAAATTGCAGCTTCTGGTAATGCTAGCTGGCTGTTTTGCCCATTAGTTGATGTAGATTCTTCATTATGGTGATGCTCTTTACC